>JBBPKJ010000497.1:0-23169 GCA_038089195.1 Brasilioporus rufonigricans | reverse complement strand
CGTCACGTTTGATTCTGAGGCCTTGGCAATCCTATGCGAGGGCTTAACGAGGCCACGTCAACCGCCAAATTAGAGATGTCATTACCTGGTCTCAGCTGCTCCAATACGAGGCGTTTCAGGATGTACCGCCTCTGGCAAGAATACAAGTAGCACCACGTCTACAACGCTCTAAATGCTTACATAATCGTTCCAAACGTGCCACCAACACCACCTGTGAATCCCACGTCAATCAGACATGTCGTTAACCGGCGTCACCAATAGCAGTTCATGTGATTACACGCGACCAATACTTGGAATATGAAACTGTAGCAGAGATCTAATCGATACATAACGTGATCCATCAGCCCGATCCAAGCTGCTACCAGAAGTCTGTTCTTGCACATGCTCGCCTCTACCTACTACTGTAGTTCCCATTTTGATTTCTCGGACGTATATATATGTACCCTGTAATCCTCAGGCATATACCATACCAGCTGCATTGGAAGCCTCCTCTGATATGCAAGAACAGATACAATGTTTACCCCTATGTGTCCCGATGCAGTCCAACCACTGGTCGACAACTCAGTGTAAGAAAATGAACTGGATCTAGGAGAAATACAAGAACACACACAACTATAGCTAGAGCAAGCTGGAAATACAGGGACGGCCATCCGGAGTCATTGTGGATAGTGTGCCTAACAATCCATGACATGGAAGCTCCCAAAATGCGAAATTCCCGGGCCTTTCATGGATCGTCCTCGTTACATTAGTCACTCCCCTATGCAGTAGCCAAAAATGTAAATGTCTCGGTGGTTGGGTTACAGCATGTGGGCATTCTTGAATATTCAAAGCGCGACGTACTTGGGCTATGGGCCTCTAGCAGAACTGAATTATTGCCAGAGGCGGTACACAACCCTTCGTCTTAGGTGACGTCGGGTAATGACATCTCTAATTACGCGGTTGACATGGCTCCTTCCCTCGGATGTCCGCACGGAACACCACCTGGCTAGATGTGGCGCACCCGCTGATCCGTCTCGGAACTGACACAAGCATCAGCGGCGTCCTCGAGAGCACAACCTTCAGAGAAGTGTATCAAGGCAACCGTATTAGAATGTGTGCAACGTTGACGTCAGCTCCGCTCCTTCGTACCTCGGTGCATCACCTGTACTTTTCTTTTGTAAACCCCCAAGGAGTTCTTACTCCTGCTAATCAAGGGGTATCAACTCCGTGACAACCGTGTGCCAGATCCACCGCAGTGCTACTGGCTAACCGACATGAAAGGTTCTTTTCCCCCCGTTTCAGAATAGTCTGGGCGGCTGTCCTTGATTCTCGTCCAGGCACAGCAGCGAGTATACATAGGAATGATTGCTACACGGCGAGGTCGCGCAAGGCTCTGCCTGTCCCAGGCCTGTACAGGTCCAGTGCCAGGTGACAACGTGGGAGCCACTTGCCCGCACAAACTCTGCGGCGCATTCTCATGGATTTTGACATCATGTCGCTCTTCAAACCGTATACCTCGAGAACAGCCTCAAAGCCTGAACAGCCCGCCGCGGTCACTGAATTTGACATCTTGAAGGCGTCACACAAGTAAACGCTTCACGCAGCATACTCCAGTGTGCACAGACTGAGTTGCTGCCCTACAGGTTCCTCCGAGACGACACAGAAGTAGGGGGTAGCAAGTCTTGGAACGATCAGCTTGCCAGAAAATACTACGACAGCCTCTATCGCGAATTTGTGATCTGTGATCTCAAGCACTACAAATCTGGTAATGTCCGTTGTTTTGCCATCATCATCTGATGAAGCTGGAGTTCATCCTATGCCCTGTTATCCCCAGTTTGCCCTTCGCTGGCGCACAGAATCAGAGGTTCTCGGCGGAATTGGAGAAACATCCTGCGCAAATACGCGGTGTGAACAGCATCGACCATTTTCTGCCTCCGATCTGTCGACACTCGAGCTACCATTCGCCTACGAAGAGCACGGAGAGCACAAGGAAGCCCTTGTCAAAATTGTGCTATGTCCGAGATGTGTGCGGAAGTTGATGTGGAAACGAAGGCATGACAAACGTGACGGCAGAAAGAAGGCTGTCGAAGGACACATTGATCAGAAAGGTGGAGATCAGATGGCGAGCAATGAGCTCATGGCTCAAGCTGAGGGTTCATTGTCAGGCAGACGACGCCGACGTTCGCGATCGCAGTCCCCGCGCAGACGAGGGCAGTCTGACGGGCAGTGGTAGATTACTTTTGGTCATTTTTATCTTAGTGCAGTAGATTTCAAAGTCCGTCCACGGCTTCAAACTTGTCGTACACGGCGGTGAGGTCACCCAGGTTGTGAGTGGACATCGTCCAAGTAGGATTCGGCGTTGGCCTTCCATCACCGCCAACATGTCCTCCACTGCGGTGGCCATGCAGCCGGTGGAGCGCCAGGACATGCACAAGTCATGTCGCACGATTGAAACACTCTTAAGTGTCCTCAACGACTACTGCGAGGCTGCGAGTGCTTTCACAGCTATTCAGAAAAAGCTGGCGAAAGCACTCAGAGATGCTGCTGGGTTGAAGACCAATGCCCAGTTCGCAGGTGGGTTTGTCCTCAGTGTTGCATATAATCCCCGGCCAAGTACCGTTGCATCATCAGCCAATGCTTTCGGCGCGAGTTCCAACATTCTCGAAGTCTTAACAGACGTCGATAGCAAGTTTGCAAAGTTGGCCATGAAGGAATCCAATAGCATCGGTGCGGAGGTCAAGAAATGGTTCAAGAAACTGGCGGTCAGTTCCCTTCTGCCTATCAGGAACTCGACTGAAGTCCGCCTTAGAAAGAGGAAAAGGCACATGATGAGCGCATGAACGAGTCCAATGCTCGTATCAAGGAAGCTGGTAAATCATATCAGTCACTAATAGGACGAAAGCAGTGCATTCCTAACCGTTTTACACAGGTCAAGCCTATGAGAAGAAGTCCAAGAAAGGGGCCAAGGACGCGGGCGAGGAGCATGCTCGTTACATCAATCTTCTTAGCCTCATTGGTCCTGAGATGTCTCAGGAGAAGTAGTGAGTCTTTACCGCGTAGTTTGAGATCTCGATGCGAGTGACCACGTCGTCCCATACAGCAATCACGCTGTGCGTGTCACTCAGCAAAACACCTTGGTAACGTTCAACGTGGCCGCAGCCGTCTCTCGCATAGCAGATGCCGAGTGGACTCGTACTTGCGAGTGCATGCGCCGCATTTCCCCCACTATCGGATCGCTTGGAGAATGGCGTTCCCTTTGTGAAGGGGCTTGGACAGGACCCCTTCCTGGTGATTTGCCTGATATGTCTTCTGAAACCTCTGCCCAGGCGCCTGCGGCGGTTTCAGAGTGGGGTCAGACTGGTCTTTCCACGCCGTTTCGCAGAATGCTCCCCGTTCCCCCTAACTGCAGCCCAGGACCGGCCTCCGCACCTGCGGTAGCATCGCTCGATCCACCTCGTTCGCCGTTCAGTACGCACAATCAGAACCAAGGCTCGGTCAATTCATTCGCCACGTTGTCTGCGTTCCCTTTCCCGCCCACACACGTCCCTGTACCTCTGGCCATGAACGAGGCAGAACTACAGCGACAGCAAATCCAGTTCCAAAGTCTTCAATCTGTACATTCTCGCACTAACAGCCCACATCCCATTCAGTCAAACGGAGCTCTAGCCCCACCTGCCCCTATCTTGTCTGATTCACCCAAACGGATTGCAGCCGTCGAGTTGCCGGAATCGCTCCCTGTGGATGCCACCGGGTCGTCACACTCTTCACAGGTGTCTCAGACTCCGTCATCATCCCATCAGTCGCCCGCCGTGGCGCGTTCCCCGGGATCACAACCTGGGCCCGAGCCCTGGACGCCGGATGATAAGGACACCATCAGGCCTATAGCATCAAATAAAGACCCTAAGAAGCCAAGACGTCCTTCTTTGATCGCTCGAGTGTCCCCGCCTTCTGACAAGCCCATCAGACCAGTACCACCGTTCAAGAGGGCAGAACACTCTTCAACTGAGAAGGAATTTGGTGTTCACCCGGACAGTGGCAATACCGCACTCAAAAGCCAGAGTGTCGATGCTGCGAAGAAGAATCTTGAACGTACAGACTCCACTCGCAGCGCAGGAGGCAATGTTGCGGCCTTGCGCAACAGATACACCCGAACAGTTAGGATGTTCTCTTCCATTCTTTTATTCTACTTACATTTTCCTTTCATCAAGGTCGAAACCCCATCACAGGGACCGAAAGACATTCCTCGGTTACCGATGAGCGTTTCTGAGATTGCGTCTCGTTATCAACCAGTCGACGAACCCTTGTCTCCACGGCAGACTGCATCCCCTATCATGGATCGTTTCCCACCGGAAACTTCTACGCACACGACCGCACGCGACATGTCTATCGATGAGAATGAGATAAGAAAGCGCAAGCAACGCATCGAAGAGCTGGCTGAGCTCGAGCTCAAGGAGAAAGAGTACGAGCTCCAGCAACGAGAACTTGACCTCAACCAGCGGACGCGCGACTTTGAACGCAATCGCCTTCAATTCCTTCATTCCCGACCTGAAGCAGGCAACACCAGCGACGGGCCCAAAGGTCCAAGGAACACCCCCTTCCAACATAAGCGCGGTTCACAGAGCTTCACGCACATCAACCTCCCTTCGACGACGAGCAGTTCGGGTCTCTCGCCCTCGTTGACGCGCCCAAGCACCTCGCATTCGCCCATGCGCTCGCCACTCTTGCCAGCGAAGGATCACGCGCCGTTCTGTGGTTGTGATTCGTGTTCGGTGGCCAAGTACAAGGTGATGGACGTGTCCCCATCATCGCGTGACCTTCGTCCACCCGAGCCACCCATCCTTCTCCGTCCCGAAAAGCCCAAAGGTTGGATCCGCCGGTTGAGCATGCCATCCGTCAACGTGGCGTTTTCTCTCGATGCCAAGAAAAACGCCAGCGCAGTCAGTCTGAGATCGGGACTACCCCTTCCGAGTGAGAACGGTCGACTGCGGAAGCGGAGTTACGAGCAGGGCATCAGCAGTCGTACTTCAAGAATTGGCCGATGAAGAGAGCTACTCAGATATCTTATTTGTTTATCGGATTTGGATTGGATTTCATTATCCCTCGCCCCTCACCCGTTTATGGTTTTCGTTCGTTTGTGATACCCATCATCTTATTTCTGATTTAGTTGCTCGTTACTCACGATTATCACGATCTCTTATTGATGCCATGCATTGACGTTTCGTTGGAATGGAATAATGTCCATATGGTATTATATGGGCGCTGCGGTCGCTCGCGCGAACCATTCAGGGCAGCCTACTGATGGGTATGTGCCATCAACGCACGAGAAAGCGTCCTTGTCGACACAACTCCTGCTCGATCGCAGTACCCGCACCATCTCTTCACCATTACTTTTTCTTCTTCTTCCCACCACCAGTCTTCTTCTTGCCAGCCCCCTTTTTAGTCTGAAATCCACCGTCCTCTTGCTCGCCTTCTTCTGCTGCTGGGTCAGTGGGGTTTTCCACCGTAGATTGCTCCGTAGTCGAAGAGGGTTCTTCTGGTGCTGCAGAAGGTGCCGGCTCTAGTAGAGGGTCCGTGAGTCCACCAGGGGGCGGGGGAACCACGACGAAAGCAGCCTCGGGCTCAACTGCGCCATTCGCTGGCGGTTCGACGGGGTTGTTCGCCAAGATCTGCTGCTCCTGCTCCATGAGAGCATTCCCGTCCCCTGCATCGTTCAACCCTTCCATCGCACCAAGCTCGATCTCATTCTTCGTGGCCCCGCCAAAGAGGGAGCCCGGGCTGCCCCAAGTGTTGGATCGGCCCCCTCCTATCTTGGGCGCCGAGAAGTTCTTGCCTATGCTACCAGCGCCACCACTCGAACCGAAGCCGAACGAGAACGACTTGGCGGTGGAGGAAACGCTCTCCGCGGTCTCCTTGATGGTATTACCCCACGAGCCCATGCCCCAATCGTCATAGGTCTGCGCGCCATCACCTTCCGCGGCGGGTGCGTCGCTGGTGCCGAACGCGTCGCTGGTACCGAACACGCCAAAGGCGCTACTGGTAGCAGCGGCAGCCGTTGCGCTTTCCGTGAACTCGAGGCTCTCGTACGTCTCCCTGGTCTCGGAGGACCCCTCGACGGTCTGTTCGAATTGCTCAATCCTCGACTCGGTTACCTCAGTGGAGGCTCTGAGCTCTCCGGACGTCTCGAAGACGAGTTGCTCGGGCGGAACGGTGTCGGCAGGGGTGTGTCCGGCGAGCGGGTCGTCGTACCTAATGGCTTCTTGAGACTGGGACACGTCGAGGGCCAGTCCTGCGGAAACGACGAGCGCTTCCTGGGTTTGTTCTACTGGCGGGTCCATAAAGAACGCACTCGGGGCCTCGCCCAGGGCTGGAGTTATCGGTTCGAATTCGCGGGGCATAAGTTTGGATGATTCGGGGCCGACGGATCGTGCCGAGGACGGGAACGGCGACGCAGCGGGGGTGACTGCTTTGGATTGAGATCCCCAGACGGAGGTAAGCGTATTGGCGAGTTGACCTGGACTCTTGCCGACCGTCGTGTCGGCAAGGTCAATCGGCGAGTTGGGTTTGCTCATGTTCTTGGCCCCCTTGCCTTTCTTGCCCTTTTGCGAGGGAGGGGGTGCGGCAGCGGCTGCGATTCTCTCTCGCTCGGCTTGCTCTTTCTCGGCCTGTTCTCGCTCGGCCCTCTCCCTCTCGACGATTTCTCTTTCGATCCTTTCCCTCTCTGCGGTTTCTCTCTCGATTCTCTCCCTCTCGATGACTTCCCTTTCGATCCTCTCTCTCTCGATCCTCTCCCTTGTAGCCCTCTCCCGTTCAACCCTTTCGGCCTTGTCGCGCTCACGCTCGACTCTCTCCCTCTCGAGCCCCTCTCTTTCAGCCACCACCCTCTCTCGCTCAGCTCTGTCTCTCTCCATTGCTGCCCGTTCTCTCTCAGCTGCCTCCCTCGCTCGTCTCTCCTTCTCCGACTCTGCGCGAGACTGGGACGTGAATGAAGAGAGTTTCGACGCTGACGAGACCTTGCGATCGCGCTCGGCGTGCGTGACGGACGAGGACACGCGCGAAGTGGAAGCAGAAGCAGAGCTGGAGACGGTGTGTTCGCGTTGCTCAAACTCGCGGGTGCGCTCGGTGTAGCTCGCCTGCTGCTGGTGAACGTGTTGGTGTTGCTGCTGGTGCTGGTGTGCAGGCTGTGGTTGCGGTTGCGTGGGTGGAAGGGCTGGTTGCAGTTGCGATTGAGACTGGTAGTAAGACTGGGATCTGGAATGCGTGGATTGGGACGCGGAGACGGAACGACTGCGGCTGGTCGCGTCCATGAATGTTGCATCGAGTCGTCCCGACACCTGCCCTTGTGGGGTCTTGGCCCCCGATCCGATAGAGTCCTGAGAGTGGGTGCGAGAGGCGGGCCGGGATGGCGCACGCGACACCGCACGAGACGGACCAAAATCGTCTTCAGAGTAGTAGGTATCGGTCTCATCTTCGTCAGCACGATGTCCACTCTCGCTGTATACGATGGATGCCGGGCCGCTGTAAAAACGTTTTGGGTTCAAAATGAGCTCGCAGCGCGACGGCACAACACTCACTATCTGGTCCTTCCCTGTGAGATGAAACGATCGATGACGGCGTCATGAGGATAGAAGGGAAAAGACGCACGTTATCGTTCCACTTGATCCGGGCTTTGAACTCCGTCAGACCGAAATGGATTTCGACGCTGAAAACGATGGTCCAGTATGTCTTGCCATTCCTCCCCGTCTTTGGTTCTGCGCTTCCGCTGAGTGGGGATAGATCCGCGCGGACGACGCAAAGAGTCCCATAATCCTCTGACGGAAAAAGTCAACAGGGGTATGGACTACACTTGTCTAAAAATTACCATGATGCCGAAGGATCCACGGCGGAGTCATATCACCGCCGCGATAACACCATATCTCCACCTCAAACACGGAGAGAGTAGATAGGTTTGTGAGTTCGGTGCAATATTTGCGTGTGAAGACGGTCGATTCTTTGACTTTCACACCCTATCACGGACGATGAACAGGGGCAAGGAAGCGACGGAATGGAAGGACCCCTACTCTCGCGAGAATACAGTCAAACGCGTCTGGGAGAAGCTGGGGCCCTGATGGGAGTTCGCAGAGCCTCTCCTTTCGTGCCACGTGTTCAGGATCATTGGGATCAAACTCCCGCAGATATTCCACGCCGTACAAGAACCTGGACACCCTTGCCGAGACGTGGTGATCACAGTAGAAGCCAAGGGCTCCGTCGGCTACAGCCTTGGACCTAAAAATGGAAAGCCACTGAGCACCATGCGGATGGGAGAACCAATCAAAGGGATTCACGTTTGATTGTCAGGTCGGCTAACTGTGATCTTCATGGGTGCAAGGCGTTCTTGGAGTTGGGCAAAGAGCCAAGGGCTAGCTGCGAATCCTCCCACCAACCATATGGACTGACGAGAGTGAAGACGCGTATCTCCGATCAATATATGATACACCTACTTTGATCATACCCTGAGATGCCACGACCTGAGACTTGATGGACGATACGGCGGCTTGTATGGACGGCTCGAATAGCTCTGCTACCTCTGCACTGAATTGATGTGAGCCGAGATATGTGCTGTATGAGGGAAGCGAGATACCCGACGAGTTTGAGAGATCCGCCACGTATACCCACGGCCAGGTCCTTGTCGAGTGGGGAACCAAAGGGGACCCATTGAATGTCATTCTTGTCACGGAACAGTCTCTTGGTGGTTTCGTCAAACCGTTTGGTGATGTGATCGATAGAGTCGGGGGATCCGTATCTGGAGTTCTTGAGTTTTTCTGACCTGGGGTTGAGCGTCGTCATCACGTGACAGTAGAATGGCCTGGCGTACCCGCGAGGAACTCTCTTGCTCTTCGGCTCACGAAGACCGATCCTGCGAACATGCCTGTCAAGCCAAATTTAGTCGGCGGACAGTATTCTCCGTAAGGAATGTACTGACAATCCGGCGGTGCGATTTCCTCGATGACAAGCGGATTTGTGCCACGTACGGCATAGGAGCTGATGTCGAGGGTGCCACCGCCTGCGTCAGCGACGAGGAAGCCGCTGGAAGGATTCTAGGGTAAAGGGGATGGACGGATCCGAGAGGGCACGGAGTGACACGGGCACGCACCGAAAGGATATCCGCGGCGAGTCCGCTTTGCACGCAGGCGTGGAGACTTGCTTCGCCTTCCGTGACGAACCGGATCCGCGCGCGGCCCTCGTCGGTGTCCGGGATCAGACCGCCGTAGACGGCCGCGCGACGCATCCTGGTCTGTTGTGCGCCTTCCCAGCCGTTTGGGTGGCTGAGGACGAACTCGATCGAGTGTTCGACGGCCTGCCAGAGGGCCTTGCCGTTTGCGTGGGTATCGACGATGAAGCTGCGCGTGCAGCGAAAGAGGTAGCGGAGAAAGTCGCCAAAGACGTCGACGGGGGACTTGTTGCGGGGGAGGGCGCTAAGACGCATGCCGTTCATGTTGAGCTTCATGGACTTGGGCCTCAGACGAAGCTTGAACCTGAGCGAGGTCAGCGCGATCTCGGGGAGGAGAGAGGACGGACAGTTCAGCCTTGATCCAGCATTCGTCTTCTGCCTGGGATGTGATGGACGCGTTGTCTGCCTCTGCGCCGGCGGACATGACGTTTCCCTCTCGATCGTAATAGAGGATAGATGGGATCTTGCTGTTGCCTGCAACGTGCTCCTGGCCGGGAAATCTGCCCTGGGCGATGGGCACCACGCGGACGAGAGGCAGGGGGAGACATACCGGGTGACGCCATGGATTTTCGGGATCTCGCCTGGCTCGAGGATGGCATAGGACACGCCACTGAAGGTTGTGCCGACGTCGAGGGCGATGACGAGTGCGCGGGCTGGCCCTGTGTAGGGCTTGCGCACGTCCGACGCGGGCTTCATGATGGTGGGACGAGAAGGAGGGGCCAAAAGGGGCAGCCCATGCGGCGGCCACGACCCGCCAATTCGAGTGGGCTTAAATCGCGGCGCCTCGCTTGGACGGTTCTGATCAGTGATAATCTCGGTGTTTGGTTTATCCGTGGTGATGCTGCTCCCCGTCGCTAACCTCCACCTCAGAGACCTCTACGAGACCACCGTCGAGTTCTTTGCCCTCCGCAGTCCGCCCCGTCCGCACCCCGCCGACGACGCCGACTCCGACCACGAGCACATCCCCCTCACCCCCAGGGACCTCTCCCCCGTCCCCGACCCCGTAGACAAGCTCCAGAGGGAGTGCGCTGACCTCCGCGTCAGACTGCATGCCGCACAGCACGCCCACTGTCCCCGCACCTGTTCCTGCCGCTCCCTCGGCGCATCCGCTGCTGCCTGCACCCTCTACACCATGCGACGCGAACACGACACCGCAAAGTCCGACCTCCACCGCTCCCAGGTCGAGCTCGCCCGTCTCGAGGAGCGCTACAAGCACCTCGAAAAGACCCTCAAGGACACCCGGGACCTCCTGAGGTCCCGCGAGCTCGAGGTCGACACCCTCAGAAAGGAGAGGGACAAGCTCATCCCAGACCGTCTCTCCAGGGACCGTCCGCCCTCCTCCCTCGACCGACGGCGCAGCCAGGACATCGTGCGCCGTCGGTCCAACTCTTCCCAGTCCATGCTTTCCCAGCAGATTCGCCTCAGCGCAGACGGGTCCGACCCCTACGAGGAGTCCCAGACCAACGGCACCCATCGCCGTGCCACCGACACCCCCGTCGACAACATGTCCACCGTCTCCGAGGAGGAGCGTGCACATGCAAAGAGCATGGAGACGTTCCTCACCAAGACCGACCTCTGGTCCGGCGCACAAGTCATCCAAGCAGTCCAGGACCTCAACTCCGAGATCCTCCAGTTCGCCGCCTCCGCCGTCGAGCTCTGCACTTTTGCAAAGCACCGTCCAACTCAACCCAAGATGTCGCAGACGCAAAACGATGTCTCCTCGCGATTGGGCGTCTCTCTCACGCGCACGTTGCTCGCCCGCGACCATTCCCAGGATCCGATGCTGGTCCAGATCGCCTTGCAGGGCTGTCTCTCGTACTGCATATCTCGGGCCCTTTCATCCTTCTGCATCGGGTATCAATCCAAGGCCAATATCACGCTGACTCAGCTCTACACCCACATGTTCCAATCAGGTGCGCAGTTCTATTCCCACCGCTCCACTTTTCCGGAACTCATGTGGCACTCCATCAGAGCCACAGCCCACATCGAACCGATGGCGAGCGCTCGCGCACCAGCATATCCACGCACTGCACCCCGAGCTGGCCGACTACGCTGTCAACGAAATGACAGAGACCATCTTTCGCTGGTCGCTCGATCTCTTCCTCGTCTGCGGGAGCACAAGCCCGCAGTCCGGTCCATCGTTTCGCGAGGCCTTCCGCACGCGCTTCGGGTCTCAAGTCAAGCGTATTTCCAAGTCGGCCTGCAGGATAGCGCAGATCATCAGAGAGGAGATCATGTCGACGAACTTTGAGGTCATCGGAGCTGACAGCGGTCGGACGTTTGACGCACAGGAGATGGTTGACGCGTTCGAGGACTATGGAACGCCCAGGGGTGCGGTGCTGTGCACGACCGAGTTGGGCCTTCGATGCTCGACGTGCAAAGCGGCCGCGGAACCCTTGGCATCGCGGGAAGAGAACATCGAGCGGCGGCTGCTACTTCGACCGAAGGTCATCCTGGAGTCGGCGGTGGACATGCTCGATCAACGATAATCCACGAACGTCACGTTTCGAAAAGGGGCACTGCAAACCTAGACGCGCTCGTTTCGTTCCACTATCATTGTACTTTGTCGCGCCACGCCATGGACGTTCCCATCATGCAAACCCTGTTGTTTTGTTAGTTTTTATTGGGCCTTGTTTTGTTCACGACTACCATGTACTCGCGTCCTAGTGTATTCCCCACCGACTTTTGGAATGTGTGCTCGCAACAGGAGACTGTCGGACGTGCGAGGCCGGGGATCCGAACCCGTCGGCTGTGATGACCTCGAGGATCGCGCATGCAAGGAAAGGCGGTGGGGCAAGCGAGCGGTATCGACGGGAACCTTCCTTTTCGGGAAATATCCATTGTAAATGCCATCCACGAGGACGAAAAAGCAGCACCAGGGTCCCAGCTTGCCCAGTTCCATCTTGGAACACATCGATCGCGAAGACGCAGGTGCGTACCATTCCGGGATACCAACTCGTTCCTTTGCGTACTCATTCAGTTCGGCCCAGGACACCCGCAACACCGCAGGGGCAAATACGCCCACCCGCCTCGCAAGGACGCGCGGAAGCAGGATAGGCTAGATCGCAAGAAATGTAGGGCAGAGCACTTCGCCGTTAAACGCAAGAGCGAGGAGGCGCACGTCGATGTACCCGACCCGAAGCGGAGAAAGACGGTCCGTTTTCAAGACCAGGTCGACTCGCCCCCTCCTCGCACGCGCAGTCCTCCAGAGCATGCTGTCGCACAAAAATCAGTCACGTCGAAAGCGAAGCCCACAGCGCTCGAGAGGCTTGTTTCGCAGTCCGCTCGCAAAGCGCCAACGGTTGCATCGCGCGTCCCTCGGACTCGGGAAGAGGCAGAAGACGACGCATACATCGCGTATCTGGAAGCTAGACTCGGATATGCGAAAGGCGGAAAGCGCAACAAGGCGGACGAGGCGGACGGGCTAGGTGGTGGGTATTCGTGCATCACCTTTGGACGCAGACACGTCGAGACGCGCACGCAGATTTACTCGACTTTGCCGATGGGCTCGGGGGTTCGCTCCTCGATCTCCCGGGAGGTTCTGACGCCGGTTCGGATCGAGACTCGTTCGAAGACTTGGACACTGGACAAGTGTCAGGTGGTGAAGAGTCCTCCGAGAACGAGGCATCAGACAGCGCCGTCAGAAGTAGCCAAGACGACGTCGAAGCTGAAGAATCGTGTGATAGCGATGAATGGAATGGTTTTGGCGCAAGTGACAACGAGGTATCCCAACGCGATCAGGCTACGGACATCAAAGAGTCCGAGACACGACCATCGGGTATGCATCACCTCGCAGGTCAATGCAATGCCGATAACACATCTACAGGACGATACGTCCCGCCTGGTCTTAGGGAGGAATCCAGAACGAGTGAAGGAGAAGATAGCATGAAGCTCGCTCGTCTGCTGAAAGGCCTGATCAACCGGTAAGTCGGTTGTGTGAGTCCATGTCGTCCTTGTTTCACCCTTTTATGTTCAGGATGAGCGAGCAAAACATGTCGACAATGTTAGACGCAGTGGAGCAGGTGTATCGCAACCATCGTCGGCATGGTCAGTATTCCTTTCATAGAACTATGTCCCACTAACGCGAGTACAGACGTAACGTCCACCTTGACTACTTTGATGATCGACGGGATATCTTCTCATGCCATGCTTCTCGATTCGTTTGTCGTCTTACATGCGGCGTTCGTCTCTAGTCTGCACAGGCTAATTGGCGTCGAGTTTGGTATGAACAGTCGCTGCCAAAGTATCCGCGTAATAAGTCAGGCTTATCATCCCTTCAGCCGCTTTCGTCGTTCAGAACGTCGTATCAGCTTACGAATGTCATCTTCGAGATTATGAAAGTGACATCGTCGATGCCCGCCACCCCGAAGAACGCGGGAAAGAATGCTCCAATCTCATCGTTCTCTTATCCGAATTGTACAATTTCCAGGTGATCTCGTGCATCCTCTTGTACGACATCATCAAAGATCTACTTGGCAAGATGCTCTCCGAGTTTCGGGTCGAATTGCTGTTGAAAATTCTACGCAGTAAGCAGAGCCACCGCGCCTTGCCCTCCGTGTGTTCACCTCGATAGGTTCCGGGCAGCAACTCCGACAAGACGATCCCTCGGCGCTCAAGGACATCGTAACGCTAGCACAATCGCGCATCGCGAGTCAGGGTGACAGCCTCAGGTAATTTCTGTTTTTCTAGCTTCGACGGTCACCCTTTGACACGACCGACTCAGTTCGCGCACCAAGTTCATGATCGAGACGCTCACCAATCTGAAGAACAACAAGATCAAGAAGAGTGCAACGCAGCACCAGGGAGGTGATGCCGTCGAACGTATGAAGAAATTCTTGTCGGGCCTTGGCAAGAAGCGTCACGGTGAGTAGGCTTGCACCCATGGTTTTCCTTGCAATGACACGAGGGTAACATATTGTTACTAGTACAAGCACACGAGGCGCTCCGGGTATCGTTGGACGATCTCCGTGTTGCAGAAACAAAGGGTAAATGGTGGCTGGTTGGTGCCGCATGGGGAGGAAATCCTCTCGTCGACCAGCAACGCGTCACCTCCACAAAACAGACCGAGGTCGATGCAGAAGATGTCAACAGTATGGCGCTCGTGAAACTCGCACGGAAACAGGGCATGAACACAGACATCCGGCGGAGCATCTTTGTCGTCCTGATGAGCAGCGACGTACGCAGTCCCTTCATCGTGCCGCCTCGATCCTTCTCAAGCGCGACATCTTTAGGACTATCTAGATGCCTGCGAACGGTTGGCACAACTCAACTTGTCCGAAGTACAACAACGCGAGATCGTCCGCGTCGTTCTTCATTGCTGTGGCAACGTGCGTCGTTTATTCTCTCCGTTTACACGAAGGCCCACTCCCCTGCTCAGGAAAGGTCGTACAATCCGTACTACGCTCTGGTGTGCCAACAACTCTGTCAAAGATCCCACGCCTACAGGATCACCCTCCAATTCTGTCTATGGGATTTCCTTCGCGACTTGGGTGAAACGAACGTAGGCGGTGCCGAGGTCATCAAGAACCTCAAAGACGACGACGGTCGGTTCGAGCTCAAGACCATCTCGTCGTCGCGGATGAAGAACGTAGCCAAGGCATACGGGTGGTGGATCGCAAAGGATTGCTGTTCCATCGCTATTTTGAAGGTGATGCAAATGATCGACGACCATCTCCGAGGCGATGCTAACCTATTCGCACGCAGCCCGTCGACTTCACCGTTCTCAAGCCACAGACGCGCAAGTTCCTACGAGAGCTCTTCGTGCAGATATTCGTCGCGAGTCAAGCATCATCCCCAGTGCTGACGGACGATGCCGATGAACAGATGTCGCGCAATCGAGGGGCGATCGAGGAGGTCTTTATCAAGGCGACCAAGATTGAAAACTTGGGTCTCGGGCTGATCTTCTTCCTATCGAATGCGTTCAAAGGAGAGGAGGGACTGCTTGGGTGGGCGAGCGCGTTAGCAAAGGAGACGCTTCAGACGGGGATGAACGAGATTCCAAGGTTATAACATTCGTGTCTTCAATCACATCTCGAGTCGTAGAAAAGTTGGTAGTCACTTGGCAGAGTAAATGGCCATTTCCCGTGTCGACGTCGAACGCATTGGGATGAGCGGGGGGACGTGCGTCGAGGCTAATGCGACCATCCTGACCACGGGTTCCTCCCCGAACCTGATCATGCGTGTGGGTGTGTGAGAGAGCGGGTGGCGACAGGAAAAATGGAGACGTACGTACTATACCTCACCTTCGAGTCCGCTTTTCGTAAATGTGGGCACGTTCTCATGCGTAGCGCTGATCCCGGATGAAAGTAGGGTTATGCTTGTGCCATGTGATCTCATGTTGTGACAAGGGAAGCGAGATGCCCTCGCTGGTCCCTCGTTCCAAGTACTCCTCGCGAGTGTAGGTTGTTAATGATCAAGAGATGAGCCTGATAGTCGTGACAGTGGGGAAAGGCTCATGGATAATGCCGCTGGATGTCTGGGTGAGTAGTAACTAGTAACACACCTGAATCCAAGGTGATAGCACGGCGATATGTGTGGGCTTGTGTGGGTCCCTGTGGCACGTGACCTCGATGCCGAGTCGGAGCACCGCGGAGTGCTCACTCTGTGCCAGCACGTCGAACGCTCGACGACTATCGACTTCATAACTCGTGGTGCTGGAGCTACACGTCACACGAATCCTTCGCCACAAGGTAACAATGAGTTCAGTGATGACTCGTACATTTGTTGTGCCTCGAGTACGCCGATTTATTCCCTTGTTTGTCTCAACGGCACCAGACGGAGTGCTCGCCTCCGGATATAACTATAGAGAGGCGTTGACTGCACGCGTTAAACCCGTGTACGCCCCCCCCATCTCCTCAGTCCTCCCGAATATGTCGTTCACTATCCCTCAGAACCTATTCGTCAATGATCCTATGGTCATCACGGTCGTCAAATGTAACGACGATGCCGTGAGCATGGCGCACCTCCAACCTTTTTTGGATGCTCCAGACTGCATTCTAGGTGTTTCTGCCACCTACGGCAGGCGTTGTCAACTCACCTCGATCGCCTTCTCCTTACTTTGGCGGGTACTTGTGGTGAACGTACCTGCGCGCCATCTCACTCTCTCCAGAGACCGCCCGGAATATCATCGCGTGGCCAAAGGTCGAAATCTCATACAAGACCAACTTCTCCTCAATCCGAAATTTGAAAAATATGCGTTCAGGATGGATCAACTTGCAATCGGCCTGCATTTGGAACTGTCCATTCGTATCAGTCATGCAGTAGACATGCTCTCAGTCACCAATGACAACAGGGAGTCTCTGCAAGCTCTGATGAATGCAATGGGTGGCGAGACGCATCTTCAAAAGAGGAACGTGAAAGCTGTGTTTTCTAGGAATGCAAGGTCGTTGCCAGGGGTCGATGGTGCAGCCCGCGTGGCACTGCAGGCATGGGCTGCCTATCGAGCAGCAATCCTCCCCCACATGTCTTCGCGTTTCGCGTCCCTCCTTAGGATCGATACGAGGGCTTTCCCGACAGCGGTATGAGGTATGGTTCATCTCTGCATTGCTATTCTAACACGCCGCAAAAACCTAGCATCTGGATGCCGTGGGGAGCATTTTCCGACACGCAGACCGTTTGGAAGCCTTGAAACCGACTTCCGTCAAGAACGATGTCAGGGATGATTTCACCATGACTCAAGGCGCCATCAACCTCGTATGTGGTCGTTTTCCTACCCGTATCAAAACATCAAATAGCCAGGTTTGCTGATACTTCATCTGATGTGCATATTTTAATACGAGTGTCGTACAGGTTGTTCAAATTAAAATAGGGGGTAGAGAAGCCTCTAGCCATGTAGTGGGCCGAGCTCACCAGGTCGATGGACGGAGAGCCACCATCAACGTTAACGGACCTGTTAGAGGCGACAGGGTCCTCTCCGTTACGACCTTCGGAAAGGATAACCCCACTTTCGCCGAATCTACTCGCCAAAATATCACCCTCAAGATATTGCAATGCGGCACAACCGTCCTCTCGAATCCGTTCTTTCAGGCCTTGTGGCTTCCTGAGGAACGACTTATGTGGCCAGGGTCCAGAAACCAGAGAGGACCACCTCCTGTGTATTTTCCCGGCAGGCTCAATCCTTCTCAACATGAGGCCGTGGAGAAGATATTGTCAGACTCGGACTCCGATCGAATTGTCTTGGTACAAGGTCCCCCTGGGACGGGCAAAACGACAATCATCGCAGCCTCTGTGATAAGCCATCACCACGCGAAATCTAGTCGGGGTATTTGGGTTGCCGCCCAATCTAATGTTGCCGTCAAGAACATCGCTGAGAAGTTCATCAACGAGGGCTTTGGTGAATTCAAACTCCTCGTATCCAAGGATTTCCATTATGACTGGTGGGTCATTATGTGCTACGCGAACGCATTTTCTGAGGTACCATAGGCACGAGCATCTTTACGAAGAACTGGAACAACGCCTCATTCGATCGGATAACTTTGGAGAGTCTGTCGTCAGCGCGGAGAGGCAGCTGCTCGGCTGTAAAGTAATCCTGTGCACACTGAGCATGTTCTCCAACCCCAACATTGCCGCGTTCCTCCCCACTGTCCCGGTGGAAATGATAATATTGGACGAAGCTAGTCAGATCGAATGTGGGAATTATATCCCCATTTTCCACCGTTTTCACTCTACACTCTCGAAGCTTGTCTTCGTCGGTGATGATAGACAGTGTAACTTGTCTCTGTTAATACACGTCTGGTAGCTGACTCTACTTTCAGTGCCGCCTTATGGTCAAGATGACATACAAGAACTTCGCAGTGTTTTTGAATTTTTGCATCTTCGGACTCGAGCGTTGTTCCTCGACACGCAATGTTTGGAATTCACCTCTATTTATCCATCTTTGTCTGATGACGACGGCTAGATCGTATGCCTCATGTCATCGGCGACTTTATTTCACAGCACGTCTATTACGGACAACTTCTTACCCGCCACACCTCCACAGCCTCCAGAGCATGTCGCTTCATTGACGTCAATGCAGGCGAAGAATTTAAAAGCGGTCATAGCTGGATTGTAGGGTTGTCGCTTTTTGACATTGTAGAGGTTTCCTAACGCCTACTCTAAGAATAAGGAAGAAGCTCGTACCATCGTGAAACTCGCTCGGATATATGAAAGGAAAGGCAAATCGTTCCGTGTCATCACCCCTTATGATGCCCAGAGGACTCTCATTGAGGACCTTCTTGCAGCGGCGAAGCTGCAATGGGGGGATAAAGTCTTCAACGTCGACTCATCCCAAGGTTGGTTCAAAAGGACCAGCGTCGTCGACAGAAATTGATGCTTATTCTTTAGGCAACGAGGAAGACCACATCATCATCTCCGTCGTTCGCACAGGTAACCCTGGGTTCCTCAAAAGTCAGCGCCGTACGAACGTTATGTTGACCCGCTGTAAAAAAACCATGATCGTTTGTTCGAATCGAGCCTTTCTCCTGGGCACGGCGTCTGAGACGCTCGTAGGCAAGCTCGCTGCCCATGTCAGCGAAGGAAGCTGGATAAGGGGAAGCGACGTCCTTGATCCATAGGGTTGGATCGTTCGTGTAGAATCGACGCATGATCCTCAATGTACTTATGTCCTGTTGTCGAATTCTTGGGTCTTGGACTGGTTTTCTTCCTATCGAAGGCATTTAAAGGAGGGGAGGGACTGCTTGGGTGGGCGAGCGCGTTGGCAAAGAAGACGCTTCAGACAGGGATGAACGATATTCCAAGGTTATAGGTAGATTTGCTAAGTCATGTGTTTTGACTTTGACTCATAGGGGAGGTTGTTGGTTGTTACTCACCGACTGAACCTCCTCTATGCTCGACAGGAATCTACTGCGGCTCGGACGGGAAGCCAATCGGCTAATGTTCTTCCAGTCCGCACTGAAAGCAACGGTTGCCTACGAATATCTGCATTTCCCTCCAAACGCAAACTTTTTGTACGGGGTGCTCTTTCTTGGTGAGGTGTCAGACACCCTCAAACTCAGCGAATTGTCATTGCACTCGCCTGTATTCAAAACCGCTCGCCTGTATTGCAATCTTTCACATCAATTCGTCCTCGGTAAACTGATGTTGCTCCTCCTCGCCCTCGTCCATCCTGTTGTTTCAATTTGCTTGACGGTGACGGTCAACAAGTCAGTCGAGCTTTCCCGATTTCCACCACGACAGAGTAAATGTCCGTCTCCTGTGCTGACGTGGAGTGCGCCGGGATAAGCAATCCAAGGGACGTGCCTTGAGACTAATGCGACTGTCCTAATCACGGGTTCCTCGCCAAACCTGATGCGTGTAGATGTGGGAGAGTGGTAGGGAGAATAGAGATGGCCTGGCATGCTTCGCCTTCGAGTCTCGGTCTTGCGAGTAGCCCTCAAGGTAATCCCCGGGTGTTTCTTTATGGAAAGGTGAGGTTGTGCCGGTCAAAAATTCTCGTGGAAATAAATGTGCCCATAGGGAAGTGGATGGACGATGCCGCTGGATTTCTGGGGACTTATTGGAGACGAACAACACATTTGAGATTGAAAGTTACGGCAATGTATGGGCTTGTGTGGGTCCCGATGGCACGTGACCCTCCACGCGCCACGGAGCACCGCGGAACGCTCGCTTTACGCTTGCACGTCGAACAGATTTCTGGTCTCGATGATACCGCATGTCTCCATATCAACTTCATAACTTGGAGTAGCGTCACACACATCATCCAAATACTTCGCCGCGAGGTAACAACGAGTTCTGTGATGACCCCTCTCAAGTAGGCCACTTGCTGTGCCTCGAGTACGCCGACTTATTCCCTTGTTTGTCCCAACGGCACCAGACGGAGTGCTCGTATTCGGATCATCTACATAACAATAGAGAGGCGCTGGCTGCCTGCGTTAAACCCTCCATCTCCTTAGTCCTCCCGTACATGTCTCGTATCCTCCCAAACCTGTTTGTCAATGATTCTTCGGTCATCACGGTCGTCAAATGTAACGAAGATACTGTGAGCATGACACACCTCCAACCTTTCTTGGATGCTCCAGACCGCGTCCTGGGTGTTTCTGCCACCTACGGCAAGCGTTGTCAGCTCGCCTCGATAGCCTTCTCTGTGCTTTCACACGTACTTGTGGTGACCATACCTCCGTACCACCTTGCTCTCTTTAAAGGCGACCCGAAATATCATCGCGTGGCTAAAGGCAGAGGTCTCATTCAAGACCATATTCTCCTCAATCCGAAATTTGACAAGTATGCGTTCAAGATGGATCAGCTCGCAGTCGCCCTGCATTTGGAGCTGTCCATCCGCATCAGCCATGCAGTGGATATGCTTTCAATTGCCAATGGTAACAGAGAGTCTCTGCAAATATTGATGAACGCGATGGGCGGCGAGGCGAATCTTCAAAAGACGCGCGTGAAATCCGTGTTTTCCACCAGTTCAAAGAAGTTGCCGGCCGATGCTGAAAAGAACCGCGTGGCGCTGCAAGCATGGGCTGCCTGCCGAGCGGCGACTCTACCCCATATGTCTTCGCGTTTCACTTCCCTCCGTAGGATCGATACGAGAGCTTTCTCACCAGCGGTACGAGGCTTGGCTCATTTTTGCCCTGACATTTCAACATGTTGTGAATGTCTAGCATCTGGATGTTGTGGCGGACATCTCCCGGCACGCAGACCGTTTAGAAGCCTTGAAACCAACTGTCGCCAAAAACGATGTCAGAGATCAATTCACCCTTCATGCAGACGGCATCAACCTTACTTGTGGCCGTTTTCCTACCCGCATCAAGCGGTCAAGCGAACAGGTTTGCTAACATTCTACCTGATATGCATGTTTTAATGCGAGTGTTGCACAGACTATTCGAATTACAATGGGAGGTAGCGAAGCCTCCGGCATTGTGATGGGCCGAGCCCATGGGGTTAAAGGGCGTAGCGCCCACATCAGCGTCAATGGACCTATTAGAGGCGATAAGATTCTCTCCGTCACAACTTTCGGAAAGGATGACCCCACTCGCGCCGAATCCACTCGCCAAGCTATCACTCTCAAGATATTGCAACGCGACACAGAAGTCCTCTCGAATGTCCTCTCGAATCCGTTCTTTCAGGCCTTGTGGCTTCCTGAGGAACGGCTGGTGTGGCCTGAGTACAGAGGCCAGAGAAAGTCACTTCTTGTGGACTTTCCCCGCGAGCTCAATGCTTCTCAGCACGAAGCAGTGGAGAGGATCTTGTCGGATGAGGACGATGATCGAATTATCTTGATCCAAGGTCCCCCCGGCACAGGCAAAACAACGGTTATCGCAGCCTCTGTGATAAGCTACCATCACGCCAATTCTAGTCGGGGTATTTGGGTTGCTGCCCAATCTAACGTTGCCGTCAAGAACATCGCTGAGAAATTCATCAAAGAGGGCTTTGGTGAATTTAAAATCCTCGTATCCTTTGATTTCCATTTTGATTGGTGGGTCGTTATGCGCTACGCGAACGCACTTTCTGAGATACCATAGGCACGAACATCTTTACGAAGAACTGGAACGTCATTTTATTCGATCGGATAAATTCGGAATGTCCCCTGTCAACGCAGAGAGGCAGCTGCTCGGTTGTAAAGTAATACTGTGCACGCTGAGCATGTTCTCCAATCGCAACATCAACGTATTCGTGCGCATAGTCCCAGTGGAAATGATAATATTGGACGAAGCCAGTCAGATCGAATGTGGGAATTATATCCCCATTTTCCGCCGCTTTCACAGCACACTTTCAAAGCTTGTTTTCGTGGGTGATGACAAACAGTGTAGCTTTTCTCTGTTAACACACATCTGGTAGCTGACTCTGCTCTAGTGCCGCCTTTTGGTCAAGATGACATACCGGAGCTTCGCAGTGTTTTTGAATTTTTGCATCTTCGGACTCGAGCATTGTTCCTTAACACGCAATGTTTGTAATCCACTTTGATTTCTCCACCTTTGTCTGATAACAGCGTCCAGATCGTATGCCCCATGTCATCGGCAACTTTATCTCACGAAACATCTATGGCCATCAACTCGTCACCTGTCATAGTGTCACGACTTCCAAAGCATGTCGCTTCGTCGACGTGGACGAAGGCAAAGAATCTAAAACGGGCCATAGCTGGATTGTAGGACCGTCTCTCTTTGACGTTGTAAGGGATTCTTAACACTTGCCTTAAGAATAAGGAAGAAGCTCGTATTGTCGTGAAGCTTGCTCGGCTATATGAATCGAGAGGGATGTCCTTCCGCATTATCACCCCTTATGATGCCCAGAGGACTCTCATTGAAGACCTTCTCGGAGCAGAGGAGCTGCAGTGGGGAGATAAAGTCTTCAATGTCGATTCGTTCCAAGGTTCGTTCCAAAGGACGAGCGTCATCGACAAGAATTTAACGTTTGTTCTTAGGCAACGAAGATGACCATATCATCATATCCGTCGTTCGCACGCGTGACCCTGGGTTTCTCAAAAGTCAACGTCGCACGAACGTTATGTTGACTCGCTGTAAAGAATCTATGATCGTCTGCTCGAATCGAACCTTTCTCCTTGGCACAGCGTCTAAGACGCTCGTAGGCAAGCTCGCCGCTTCTGTCAGTGCAAGAAACTGGAAAAATGTGGGTGATGTCCTTGACCCGTAGAACCGGATTGTCCGTGTAGAATCGACGCATCACCCCTAATGTACTTATATATCCTGTTGTCGAATTCTCTAAAGGCAACCAAAATCAGAAACCTGGGTCTTGGAGTGATATCCTTCTCCTCGAGTACGGTGAATGGAGCGTAGGAACCGCTCGGGTGGGCGCGGTGCGCTGGCACAGGGACGCGGTAGACAGGGATGAACAAGGTTCTAAGACTGCCATTCGTGTCCTCGGTAGATTATCTGAGATTCGTAGGGACGTCGGTAGTTGTCAACAGCACACCATCATGGATCCGACAGATTCCACCGCGCAGCTCTGACGGCAAATCTCACTCGGTCCGCACAGAATACGACTCTAGCTAAGAGACCCCAACCGCTTCCGGAATGCGACAGTTG
>JBBPKJ010000496.1:0-23183 GCA_038089195.1 Brasilioporus rufonigricans | reverse complement strand
GTCGAAAATGAGTTCGGGAGCTTGAATCTTACGTTGTGATTGTATCTCGGCAGAATCTTTGAGCTCACTCCAGATGTACCGCTGGAGACCGCAAAAAAGTCTGGTAATCCAGGGGAAAACATATTTTCGACTCATCCCTCTTGCACGGCTGCGTGTTAAATTTATCAATAAATGGCTTATACGAGTCGTAATTCGACAGTGGCACATGGGCCTGGAAATCGGCCAGCGGGGTGGCGTCGACCTCGGTTCCACCATGCGTCAAGACTGCACCACGAAAGCCAGCGAGCGAAGGTATTTGGGACGCGTACTTGGAAGTCAAGTTGTCTCGAATAATCTTGAGGAGAGCATGATTGGTTCGTTCTGATAGACTGGCCACCTGCCGGGATGGCAGAGCGGGTTTCCCGTTTACAGCTACCATCCTGTCTAGGTCGCAAAAATATCAACTCGCGTCTATCTTGGATTCCGACTCAAGAAGCATACCTCTAGGTGGACCACCAAATTCGCGATTCACTAGGAGCACCCCAGTACCATAGAGGTTCACCCTTATAAACGATTCGTTATGACTCAACTGCGGCTGCGTATTGTAGTGGGAACCATCATTTTCACTGCATTCCGCTGTTCAAAGTTAGGTTAGTGTATCGATTACATTTGATATTAGTCACCCTCCCAGTTGCACTGTGTGCGATCCTCTCGGGCTGGTAGTTCAACAATACCGGATACCGGATACCATAAGCAGTAAACCTGAACTCTAGTGCACTGATTTCAAAATATGCTGGGAGAGCAGAACATCAAATGAAGGGTTGTAAAAAGTGGATATGGATACTGTTTCAGAATAAGACTGTAACGTCTCGACCGCCGCGCTTAGCCGCTAAGCCAAACGGCAGTGATACTGAGCGGTTAGCGTTCAGTACCACGAGCGGTGTATGTATTAGTTACTTGGAACCAAGTAACCCGGAGTGGTTACAAAGACTCGCCTTGTTATGTTGTTCCTCCACCATACCATACAATTAACAAATCCTTGGTAACGCCTATCACACTTGTCAATGCCCGACATGGTACGAAGCCTCAGATGTAACCACAATCTATTAGTACAATCGTCGTCTTCGAAATTTGGTTCCAAGACACGACTACCTCAAAGTTCCTGAACAACTCTCTCCGAGATCCACTCCTGGGCGGTCGGGTGGAGTAGCACCAAGGGTACTTTAATCTGTCCGGAGACGATGTTAACACTCTCGCCCTTCCACTGACGATATTCGGCAAACGTTCCCGCCTTCACAACCCGGATCGTCGGGAGACCCATTTTGCCAAGTTCGAACGCAAGCTGGAGTTCCTTGTTACCAGCCACAAGCGCATCAAATAGTTGTTGCCGTGCTAAATGTGCGTTTGGCCCTGTCGTATAATTGAATCGGTAAGTGGTTGCTTCTCCGTGACGTTGCAAGTATGATGACACACCAAGAGGTGTAGCAAGCTCGATGAAGAAGCCTACAGTGGCCAGCAACGCACGATCATCAAGCACTGTCGTGAATTCAAGCACTCGAATTCCATCCTCAGAACTACAGTCCTGGATACATGCTAAAACCTGATCATCCGTGATCTGGGTGAATGGGAACCGAATCGTCAACCTGCGCCAAAACAACCGTCAGTGATCATGTCTTGTGTGAGATGATAATACACTAACGCCCTCCTTCCAACGTATTTGAACAGTGGAGATTTACTCTCAGGATGGAATCCAATGATATGGAGGATGTCACCAAGTCGATATCGCCATAGCCCATCTCTGGTTGTCAATATTGGCTCGTAGTGTTTGTCTACTTCCACTTCCCACTGCGTCATTGCAACAATCAGCGAACATCCGGAGGCCTGACACGGAACATTATATACTGACCACTTGGCGGAGGTTTCCATGAACTGCATCTGAAGATACATCCAGGAACTCGACGATGTCATCACTCTGAAGAACAAATTCGTCTAATTTGTTTGGATTGTATGGAAGACCAATCGAGGCCTCCGAACTGCCAAATCCAGGACCACGAATGAGGATATTTGGTCCTAGAATAGATTTCACCTGGATGAGATGTTTCAGTCTATTACAACCGTGCAAAAGCACATAACCACATGCCTTTGGAAGTGCAGTAGCAAACTGGCCACCACACGTCGTCCAAAGGATGTCTGTTTTTGGCCAAACGCGGGTGAACCATTCTTCTGAGGATGACGGAGGGCCGATCTCAAGTAATTCTGCTGCACGCTCTGGATCAGGATGAAAATGGGCCTGGATGACGCGTCAGTAATGTATTCACATTCATTGGGATCTGACTTGCCTGCAAGTACTTTCGAACATGATCTATCCCTTGTAGATCAGGTAGTGTTCCCCCTCTGATACATGATACAAGCAAATCCCAATGCTCGTCAATATAGCGAACGAGATCAACGAAATGTGTCGTGAATACGGTATAGAATCGGTATATATTTCTTTGTGCGATGAAAAAGAGACCATGGATAATCAGGAAGGATGGGAAGTGTGCAATCACGGTCGCGGCCCATGGCACAGCGTAGCCTGGCACTGGAGAACACGCGATACGTTAGTGTGTCTCATCGGATAGGACAAAAAGTACATACCCGTAAGGGACAATCGGCTTTCATCATCAATATACCATCCCAGATCTCTGCGCAAGTATCCCCCCGAGGCAATGCAGACAGGAATCTTTTGCACCACTTCGCCTGTTGTGTGTTCTATCACCTTTACATCCCTGTATCCTGAGCACAACAGCCCAGCGAACATATCCTTGTTATTTGGATCAAATATTGGGCGCCTCAGGATCCTCGGTCCTGTGTTGTGATTGTATTTCGGTAGAACTTTTGGGCTCGTTCCAGATGTAGCACTAGAGACCGCAAAAAAATCAGGCAATCCAGGGGAAAACATATCCTTGATGTCGTCTTCCTTGCACGGCTGCACGTTGAATTTATCAATAAATGGCTTGTACGAATCGTAACTCGATAGCGGGACATGGGCCCGGAAATGGGCCAGCAGGGTGGCGTCGACCTCGGTACCACCGTGCACCGAGAGTGCATCACGAAATGCAGTGAGCAAAGACGCTTGGGACGCGTATTTGGAAGTGAGGTTGTCCCGAATGATTTTGAGAAGCGCAAGATTCGTCTGTTCTGGTAGATCAGCTACCTGCCTTGATGCCTGAGTGGGATTCGCGTTAACAGCTGCCATCCAGTCGAAAATGAACCTGGATCGCAAAGATGTTAACCAGTATCTATTCTGGTTTTGGACTCGCGAGGCATACCTCCGAGCAGACTGTCGAATTGGCGATTCACGAGCAGTATGCAATTTTATGGGTGATTTATTGAGACTCGGCGGTAGCGAGTAGCGGCGGCGGGAACCATCGCTTCATTGCGCTGTTGACGCATCACCGGAACAGCCTCTTCACGTGTTGTTCCTCGGGTGGTTAGTACCTGGGTTCTTCAACGAATCGAATGGGCCCTTTGTCAGGCTAGCTGACTGATCATGTGACCGGAGATGAGCTTCTATTACATAATTATTCGCGACTTCATAGCTATCAGCATCGTCAACCATGTCCTCGCTGTATCGTTCTGCCATCAGCGCGCGAATAGCCAAGTTGCCAGGCCTGCCACCGTCAGATGAGGACGAAGATCACGACGAAACTGATGAGATCGCAGACTCACTCGGCTCGCTACCGTCCCCGGCAAGAATGGGACCTCCACTCCCGTAAGCACCATCCGCGTGACCTTCTGGCGATCAGCCAACTAACGTTCTCCTGCGCAAGCGTGTCCGCGACTCATACGACCAGAGTCACAAATACAGAGCATGCACCAATTCGTCCGGACGCGTATGGGCAGTACTTTGCCCGGGCTCTTCAGGTCGAACTGCCGACGCGTGGACTTGTCGTCCGCGCATATCATACCCCTTTGCGAGGAAGTGGCGTTATGATAATGCATCATGGCGCCGGGTACTCGGCAATGAGTTTCGCTTGTCTCGCCAAGGAGCTAGACGAATCAACCGGGAAGGACGTGGGAGTCTTAGCGTTTGATGCGCGGAGACACGGTGAGCATTCTGTTTCACCTTGTTTGCGTAACTAAAATGCGTGTGTTACAGGAAAGACTGTCCCAATGGAGGGCCAGTCGGATGAGAATCTATCCATGGACGTATTAGTGGATGATTTGGTTGCACTCGTACAGACAATTTTTAGAGACGTGGAGACTGCCCCTGTGCTCATGGTAATCCATCTTCCATTCTTCATTGCACCATTAGAGACATGTTCATGCATTTTTGTCTTCGATAGCTCGTGGGACATAGTATGGGTGGTTCGGTTGTCGTTCGTGCCTGTCCGATACTGCAGGAACTCAAATATGTCGTGTCTGGTGTTGCCGTCCTTGACGTGGTAGAGGGTAGGCCATTAATTGCCGCCATACCCTATTTGTTCCTAATACCACTGAAAGGCACCGCGATCGACGCGTTACCGCACATGCATGCACTTCTGGATACCCGTCCAGAGGGCTTCCACAGCGAAGAAGAAGCAATCGAATGGCAGTAAGTGCCCTTGCTTTCTCTGATGCATTAGACACGCATCCCGAATCAGCCTGACCACCCGTGCGATCAACAACCCTACCTCGGCGCGAATATCTGTGCCCTCAATCCTCATCCCACAAGAGTCCACCCTTGCGCCTCTCACACGAGCTAACAAAGGATATGCGTTCCGATGGCGCACTCCACTCAGATCGACGGCGCCATATTGGCAGTGTGCGTTTCCCTTGCTTGCTGTTCCCCGATTGTTTTTCGTCCTGGATTGACGCATATGCGCCACGTATGCAGCATGGTTTGAGTCCTTATCGACGCTCTTTCTCTCCACTCGAACTGGGAGGCTGTTGATCTTGGCCGGCCGGGAACGCCTCGACACGACGCTTGAAATTGGGCATATGCAAGGCAAGTTCCAGCTCAAAGTGATGACCGGAAGGGGTGGGACGTACGTGGGACATCTCGTGCACGAGGTGCGTGTAGTCCATCTGGCTGTGTTACAGATGGCCTAGATATGAACGAATGCGATGGCGCTGACCGACGGCACGGTGCAGGATGACCCTGTGGAGTTGGCAGAGCATCTACGAGAATTTTGGGAGAGAAACCAAAGGATTGTAGTGAAAGGAAAGGTGATCAAACGAATCGGGGAAGCGTGAGCTGGCCTCTGCCCGTCTAACTAAGATGTACGGTACATAAATTGTGAGCCCAGCCATTTGCTGACGCTTCGATCTCTATATTTTTACTGCACTCCGTACTTTGCATGGCCTGATGGCGTAGTCGGTTATCGCATCTGTCTAACACACAGAAGGTCCCCTGTTCGAGCCAGGGTCAGGTCATGATTTTTTCCACCCATCTACTAATCCCCCTTCGAGAAGCCGTTCTTGAGAACGTACATGTGGAATGCATCAGGTGACAAACAGAACTAACCTGGTAAATTTAAGCAGGAGGATAAGGGTACAGTCTACGGTACACACAACACAAAACCGAACGAAGTGTGCACTCAATCAGGACGAAGTAGGAGTAGGGCTGGATCGGTAAGGGTATGCACAATGGAAAACGGTCATAGTCTCAGTTCAAAACGCCGTTGTCGAATCCACCTCGATGGTCGGCACGATGGATGCGATGAACTTGAGGAAGACGACAAGGTAAAAGTCCACACGCATGCCCTCGACTTCGTCGTCCTCGCCTCCCGCACTGGCACCCTTGTCTTCCTTGCTCGACTTGCGCCCGAATCCCCACTTCTTCTTTCCCTCCTTGCCTTCCTTTCCGTCCTTCTTGCGCGCCGCAAGTTGTTCTTCGACGACGCCTGCGTTCATCCGTTCGATTACTTTCTTCATCACGCTTGCATGCTTGCATGGGTGGACTGAGGCCGATTGGAGAGTAGCAGAGTGCGGGAATGCTTCAATGGTCACTGTCTTGAGCGCATGGTCCGCAGAAACGTCCTGGAAGATTTGTGATGGCGTTAAAGGGGTGCGATTCTACGATGCCATAAAACGTCAGCAAGCGGTCTCTTATGCGGCGGGCAATGGTGTGATCTACCTCATCATATCCGATCAGCCAGATCCGCGGCGTCTGGTAGTACTTGTCGTACGTGATCATCACGTCGTAGGTTCGTACTTGCAGAAGATTGCCTTTTGCAACCTCGATCTGACTGATAGGGAGGTCAGGACGGTGATCCGATGGGTGTGATGGAAGGTCGTAAAGAATAATACTCGCCTCGCGTCGATAACCCCTGCAGATGCAACGACCTTGGGCGCCGCAGTCGCCTCGTCCTCACCCTCTTCCAAACCCTCCTCTTCCATGTCTGGGATGTCGTCCAGATCTGGCGTCTCGCCGACCGTCGCACCCGTCGTCGAACTGATGGACACGTTCCCCATCGCATTCGCAAGGTGGTGCTCCCCGTCCCCATCTAGATCTGGGATATCATCGATCTCGCCCGGGTTCGCGGCCGAATCGGTGGTTGCTTTCCGACCGGCGTGCGTCTCAACCCATTCGTCCGCTGCACCGCCGGACGCGTCTCCAAAGTTGAGTAGACGTTCGGCGTCTTCGTCAGCGTCGGTGTAGGCGAGCGAGGTGGCTCGACGGAGGCAGGGTACGCCGCGAGTGACGAGATATTGCTTCTCAGTGGGGAGGTAATCACGAGCTTTGGACGCGTCTCCACATTCCCTAATCACAACTTCAGTTCACCGAGCTATCCTGAAGAGCGAATGCAGGCCCACCAAGTCCAGACGGGGAACTTGTACGAGAGAAAGTCGCCCGCAGCGACGAACTCCTCTGGTCGAGGTATTAGAATGGAAAGGCAGAGTGAGAGAATGAAACGTACCTGGTGTTATCCTACCGTGTTCCTTGAACTTGCTTTCCTTGAGCACCTGTGAGATACGGTCAACCAGGACCATAGATGTAAAGATTCGGATCAACGCACAGGACTGAGGTAGTCGCGCACGGCCCAATATTGTTGCTAAGGACGCGGTCGGTAAGTTCCAACCAAGACTCGGAAGAAACTTGCCTGTATTGCATGCATTTCGTGTGTGGAGAGAGCTGGCACTGAATGGATCGAATCCAAGGAAGACAGCCCTTGAAACGTTGCCACAATCAGACCCTACACTAATCGATTTCTCCTAATCAGGAAACCACGTGGCGACCTGACCTCGACCACCCCGGACAGCCCTTACTGAATACTAACCACCATGATATGAATCTGCAGTCATTGGGCACGTATACCCACAATGAGCCTTTTCTTTTTTTGGAGAATTGCACGAGGTGACTCGTAAGGCCACCGGTCATCCTAGGCCTTAGGTCCGACTCAGGCATCAGAGGGAACTGCCTTGATCCGGCACGCCTGCGACCTTCTATTCCTAATAGAGTGAGTCTTCTTCCTACCATCCTACAATAGCTAGTAGTATGTAAATCCAATCTGTTTCGCATGCATCGAATTTGTAGCTTCAAGAGTCTCGGGTAGTAACTACACGTTCCGGTTTTCTTGGGGGACACTTAGTATTGGACGTTAGCAACAAACATCTGGTGTTTCCACGCTTTGGTCTACAGGTCTACTGGTAGACTTCAACGTCATCAAACGTCATCCCATTGGGACAGTGATCTACATACTGCAGGCTCTCGTACCCATTTGACCTCCTAGACAATTCAAGGTAGAGCCCGCCGTATGGTCAGGACCTATTCCTTCGTACCCTCCGTCGCCTGCTTGTGTTTCCGCTTCTTTTTCACTTTCTTACCATCCTCTGGTATGGGTACATCACTGGCGTCCTTACCATCCTTTTCTTCCCTCTTGCGCTTCTTTCCACTTGATGGCTGTTTGGAAGTGGCGGAGTCCGTTACCTCAGTGGCGGCGGGAGTGACATCCGTGCTATCCTTCTTAGAACTCTTTCTTGTCTTGTGGCCACTTTTTGCGACGGCGACGTCTTCATCTTCGGTACTTTCGCCTTCCCTCTTCCGCTTTTTCGACCTTTTTTCCGAATTCCCGCTTTGGGATGGTCCGCTCACGGGTTCTGCTGGTGGTACAGGAGGTTCATCCAATACCTTCTCGGATTTACCCTTCTTCTCCCTTTTCTTGCCTTTCTTCGATTCCTTACTCTCTTCCCGCGTCTCCGAATCTACCTTTGGAGCATCTGCGTCAGGAGCCATATCATTCGACTTCTTCTTTCCCCTCTCCTTCGTGTTGGCAACTTTCTCCTGCTCACCGGCCTCCGCGTTTGAATGTTCTCCGACAGGTGCTTCGGGTTTTTCACTCTTGTCCTCGGCCTGCATGTTCACATCCATCGTAGGGTCGCCCACGGAATAATCGCCTTTGGACTCTTTCTTTTTCTTCTTCTCCTTCGAGCCATCACCCTTTCCCAGTTCGTCGGCGTCTACTTTCGGCTGTTCGACTGCATCGGTTTGTTCGCCCTCCACCTTCTTTCTTTTCTTCTTATTCCTCTTCTCGATGGCACCCTCAGTCTTGTCTGCGAATGGCGGAGGTGCTGTGTGCGTATGCTCTACCCCACTAGGTTCATTCGCCTGCCGTATACACTCAGTAAAACCTCCACTTTATGTATATACGTGAATTACCTTGACCTCTCCCCTGGACTCTTTTGATTTCGACTTCGACTTTTTGTTCTTGTGCTTCTTCTCCTTTTTGGGTTGCTCAGAAGACGAATCGGCTCTATTCTCTTCGTTTTTTGCGGATGATGGCTTTGATACGGCGCTCGAACTTGGTGGGGGCGCGGTTGCGTTTTTAGTTTTGGGTGTAGAGGGGGCGTCATCGGTAGGTGTGGTCACGGGAGACATCCGCTGGGGAGTGCCGAGGGGTGTGCCGTTGGCGCCTGTTCCTTCATTGCGCGGTCGTCCTCCGCGCTGGTGCCCACCACGACCTTGGAAGTCGCCCCTCCCATTCCCCCGTCCCCTTCCTTGAAAGCCACCCCGACCACCCCGGCCTCCGTTTGCGCTCCCATTTACATCCCAGTTACAATTCTCCTGGCCCTATTTAACGTCAGACACTCGAATTAAACCCACAAGGTGGAAAAAGCGAAACATATCATAAATCACGGTGACACATACACTCTTGGGCCCTTTATACAGACCCTTTTGATACTTTTCCGCTTCGGTGATACACGACGTATGGGACTTGTACTCGGCAGGGGTGTTGAAGGTGACGGAACAATCGATGCAGTCAAAGCCAGCGTGGCAGCGACTGTGATGTTGATCTAGCTTGGGTTTTTTTACCACATCACTGCAGCCTATTGATGAAACGTTCGAGACGTGAGGCACGAACGCGAACAAAGGCAGGGGTACTGACCGTGACATCTAGACGGGACGTGCGCGTGATCGGGATGTTCAAGATGATGGATGTGAGGACGCAGAGAAGATTAGTACGTACTGAAACGAAACCATTTGATGCGTCCTTGGACGACAAATTGTATGTATAAATATTGGAAACGCTCTGTACGAGAGCTCAATGTGGCACGAAGCTCACCTGGAGGCTTGAACCGATCGAGTGAGGGACGTCTGCAAAATTTGATGCCGACACGAGCAAATGATTGTGTCACGTGACCGATGTACTATCGATACTGGTGGAGGTACAAAGGTTAGAAGCAAAATATGGTTTTGAGGAAAAGGACGAGGTCAGAATATGAACACATGACGCCGGGAAGCCTCTACCAGCGTCGTATTATCCCCATTGAAGTTATTCTGTGGGTTTCATAGATACATCCATTGATGACTATCTCAATCACTGGCATACATAATACATACGTTCCACTGTGAAGACAACAAATATATAACCAGAGAATGATATCTCAACCAGCTTGCAGACTCCAAAGGTATTGACGACATGCTAGTCGTGCAGAATGAAGGGCACCTATATTTGCAGTCTTCGCAAGTCGTTTAGAGCGAGCGTTCAGACTTGAAGGTGCGTCTGAAGATATCTTCGTCGAGACTGATAAGGCTAACAGTACACCGAAGTCAGAACGACTGCAGGTAGTTGTAAGTAATATGTCGAGCGTGTCTCACCTCGGTCGCAGTAATATGGACTGAGGAAAGAGAGATGGACGAGAAATTTTCAAGAACTATCAACGGTGTCGCGTATATGGGTAAATGGTGCACAACAAGACGTCGTGTATGGTATCGAGCCGGAAAAAAACGCCCGTGCAAGAAAGAGGAAGAATTCTGACTAAAATTAGATAAGCATAGACGTCAACAGAGACAACGTCACGGAACAGTTCTGGCAACTTGAAGCTCGTCGTTTGTGAAGTGAACGATATCTTCGCCGGAAGGACGAGATTGAGACGGATCGACAGTAGACCAGCACCACTGGATGAACATCCACCGACGCTCAGTGATCAAAGCACTGTTGGGCCGTCTCGGCATTATTCCCCTGGAAACGGCGTGTACGACCTGTGCTTCGCGAGTGTAGTAGTGGTATGGCACCTTTCCCGTCAGAACCTGACCGCTGTTCTATAGAGCCAAATATACATGACGGAAAAGAATCACCAACCTGCAACATCACACCACCAAACGAGTACACATCACTGTGTTTGGTTGGTACCACGTTCGATGGTTCTGTTTCGTCTTCAGATACCTCAAGATCAAGTAACTCGGGAGCCGTCCAGCGTAGCGTTCCCCTTTCATGGACCGAAGTGGCAAACGTAGGTCCACCAAGTTCCGTCAACAATGTTGACAAACCAAAGTCTGATATATAGGCTCTCTTGTCCTTGCAAACGAGCACGTTTGACTGGAGGAAAAATGATATGTCAACACCTCGACAAAGTTGTAGGTAGGTGTATACCCCTTACGCCGGATAGGTCACCATGTACAACAGAACACGAATGTACTGATTATGAACGTCAATCCATTTAGAGTGGCGAAAGCTAATATACTCACAATATCGCAGACCTGAGGCGGCATCGTTGAGCTACAGTAGTAGTCGTCAATTACTTTTCGTCACGAAACTCAAAATACCTGCCAGAGTAAGCATCTCGATAACCGAGAGCCCAGTATAGTACCCCTCCAGAAATGTTGTCAATGAGCCATTGTCTGCCCAGGGACATACCATGGCAGGAAATCGACCGAATCCGGTTGTGGTTCCAAGGAGAGGTAAAACATTGGTATGTTTTAGGGACAACCACACTTTGATCTCCCGCCGCAACCGCTGCAAAATTGCAACGTCAGCGGCGCTTTAAACCCGCCAAGATAGCGGATCCGAGAAGGAAGTTTGCATACTTTCTGTTTCTTGAAAAAGCTACCATCATCAGCTGAATAAGTTCTGATGGCCTTGATCGCAACCTGAGTCCATGAGCAGTTATCTCGTTTACCACCACAGGTCACACACCCTAATGGATTCCCAATTCGTTTGGAGCATCCCTCTGTAGATGTCCGCAAACCCACCGGATGCAACAGGGTCATGGCCATCACGCCTGACATGATTGGTGAGATCATTCTGGAAGTAACTTCAGGAAAAAAAGGTATATGAGTTCATGAACACTCCTGGCTACATTTCAAGCCGCTCACTCGCTGCAGAACCCTGGTGTTTTGTCAAGGAGGTTCTGTGAGGCCATCAATGCCGTCGAATCAATGAGGGTGTTGAGACGATTGATATCATCATCGGCAACAACTGCCTTTAGGAATCACCATCAAATCAAGTGCTGAGGATATACCACATACATACCGTGGCTCCGTTTCTTACCACAAGACCAACCACTTCCTTCATATCACGGGCGACCTGTTCAAGTTTCAAGTTTATTTCTAGTTCTTCAGGCAGAGCATTTATGTCTTCGAGATACTGTGAAGGAAGGATACCACTGAGGCTGCGAAGTGTGATTGTTTTGCCTCCAGCGGTTACAAGCTCGTAGTCTGGCGAAATAGCGATGGAGTAAATGGTATCTGTATGTGCGATGACAGGTCCAATTCGTTTGTGTGTCGCAGTGTCCCAGAAAAAGACTAGTGAATTTGCGGAGATCGCGACGAATTTTCCATTGCTTGCCACGATCATGCATTTCGTGGTGTTGTTGCCGGTAGTGCAAACAGGCCAATGGGAGTGCATGGTTGCTGTGGACACGTCAAAGCACTTGATGTCGCCGTCGAAGGACAAAGCGAAGAGGAGCGTGCTGTTGTGCAACCAGGCGAGCGACTGGTTCTCGTATGAATTGACTCTGATCGGGATATCGATGAGGAGACATCCGCCCCGACTTTCATAGATACGGATGGATTCCTCCCACCACGTCGCAGTGGCGAGAAGATTTCCGTTCGGAGAGAATTTCACTGCAGCCAGAACACCGTTGTGTTCCAGGGGACGAAACGATTGCTTGCCGGTCCAGATGGACCAGATGCAGGCCGTCTTATCGTCCGATCCGCTGGCAATTCTCGTCATGTCGGGAGAGACGTCGACAGCACGCACCCAGCTTCCATGTCCTTGAAACTCGCAGACTTTTTCGCGGCGCTCTGCATCCCATACGATCACCTGGCCATTCCTCGTCCCCACAACGACCCACTTTCCGTCACAGGACGCCGCAACGTTGAGAACGGTAGTGCTTCCTGCATTCATGGCCGTCCCCACCTCTTGGCCGTCTTTTGTCTGCCAAACCTGAACCTTCCCGCCGTAACCACCGCCGACGATGTGCTTCCCATCGGGAAGAAACGCGACTGAGCACACGTCCTTTGAAACGTCGATATCTATCGATGTCGTGTTCACAGTTTGAAAGCTTGATGCGTTGTTGAAGCGAGCATTATTTTCGGCTAGGTCTGGGGCGCTTGTCAGTGCCGCATTTTTGAGCACCTAGTAGCTAGAACCGGTGTACCCACCTGACCAACTCGTTGTTCTGGAAAACATGCCGGGCAGGTATTAGCACAGGAGAGTGACGAGACCTAGCCCTGGATCGTATCCGTGATGCTGCCGACGGACGCCGACCTAACTTCTTTTTGGACATCTGCCTCACACGATAACTTTATCAATTCATGCCTTTCATGGAAAGCAGGACGTTCGATAAGATCCGCAAGTTCGGCGGTCGATTGCCAAAGGTGGCAGGGGGTCGCCGCACCCTCAACTGAATCTCTTGCCTCCGAGCTAGATCACAGAAGTCGGCGTAGTGGCTCACCAAGTATTGTCACTGTCATTGACATAAAGACCGCGTCAAAATTTCAAGATAATCGATGAACTGCGTCCGTCTCCCATGATGCCAACTAGTTGAAAGGTTACACCCTAACTTTGCATTCGAGAGGGAGAGTGGTTGCGCCCCGATGTGACACAAAGAGTAGCTCCAGTTTATATATGTTTTGTTCTCAAGGCCCCATGAAGGGCGAGTGCGCGTGGATCCGTAGCACCAAGATGACCATCCGCTAGAGTCAGTCAATTTGCCGGCATACTCATCTACTTTAGCTAGAGATGTCGAGCAATAGACAGTCCCGGAGTGACAGTAGGCACATATATACACCCGTTATCTGCCCACCGGTACGTGGTGGACGCCATCAGGCGCTCCCGCTGGAAACTGAACTACACAACAACTCTCATCTGTCCTACTGTACTTCAATCGCCCGGACATTGTTTATCAGATCAGTCAAAGGCGTCCCTTCACCAACTTGAACCATGATCAAACTGTCCGCAGCGACGCGCCTGTACTCTACCCGCGATAGCGGCGCGAACAAGAGCGCGCCAAATGGTTGCCTGAGACGAGCGACTAGCCGGAGCGCCTTGGTAGTCTTGTCCAGCCCAGCTGCACCATCCAGGAACTCTTGGTCGAGTAACGGCCGGATCCAAGGATGGACGAGGCAGAAGTCCTTCATCCCTGACAAGTCATCTCCTGTCCTGATCTCCACGTCTCCAAGCACGGACGTCATCGCATGGTATACATGGAGGTTCGTCATGAGATCAGGTTCCGAAGTACGAATAAGTTCTGTAATGGAAAAGATGATGCCGGGAAGGCGTAATCGACTAGCCACAATGGACGGTGAGGGAAGATCGTGAAGCCGATCGTATAGCTTCTCGACGAGAGTAAGATCGGGAGAGGACGAGCGCAAATTCGTAACTATGCGGCCCATCGCGGTCGTCTCGACGAGTCGCGAGATGTGCGGTGGCACGATTTGATTGTAAACGGTGAGGTCCATGGGGAGGCAACTGTGGTATCGACCCGCACGCCCGGTCCAAGCTAGAACCGTGACATCTCCTGATCCTGTCAGGATATGCTCCAGCAGTCGTCCCACAGCACGATTGCCCTCGCCGTATATGACCGGGAGGGAAACATTGAAAATCCCATATAATGAATAGGCGATATCTTCCACAAGTGTAGTTTGTCGTGCCGAAGCTAAATAGAGCTTCTCCCGCACCTTGTCGAGGGCCGGACGAAGGATGGCCAATTCCTCTGCAGGAACCCCTGACCCCTGCTCCATCTCTGAAATGATGGCAGGCGAATCCTTGTGGTTGAACATATCCAAGCCGAGGTACGGCTTCCAGTCCTCTGTATAGAACTGGATGTTCTCGGCAGCAACATATTCTTGGTATGTCCATGCACGAGTGTTCCAGTTGCTTCTTCGGAGGTCGCCGGGACACTGAGATTTTGACAAGACGCCGCGAAGGTAGACGATCGTCAGGGACGAGCCATGATACCATGTGAACATGGCGACCAATGACTCTTGCAACACCACATTATCCTTTTTGTCAATGCAACAGGTGTCAGACCACACCCAGCGGAACCCGATGGAACGAATAAGGGAGCAAAACGTCTGTAATTTGACATTTGCTGGCGATGCTTCAAGCTGGTAGATGGAGATGTGCTGGACGGCCTGAAAAAGAGGTTCACCGTCCTCCCACCTATGGGAGAACATGACGTATCGGTAGTATTTCTTCACCTCTCGAAAAATGCGTGCACGATCGAGTTGAGTGGTCATCGAAGACCGCATTTCATCGTAGATCGGGAGTTCCTCGAAGGCCGCTGCTTGCTGCGCCTTATCGTACAGACGGCCGGTGGTGGTGTCGATGAGCACGCGCGGCAAATTGCGAAGAGTCTCACGGATCACGCCCCGGATCGTTGGGGTTGCATCAACGTATTGACGACGAAGATCTATCCAGAATCAGTCAAATTTGTTGTAAAGTAATGTCGGTAGAACGGCGCACCGCGAATGCGTGGATCGGGGGAGTGCTCGAGCTTTGAGAGCATTGCTGCGAATGCCTGGAACGCTTCGCTATGACGTCCCATGCCTTGTAATGCAGCATGTTTCCTCTCGTATCCCTCATAATACGATGGGTCGAGCTCGATGACCTGAATAGCATTGATCAATGTTTTATTTAAATGATTTGACGCGAGACACGTTCCATACCTTGTCAGCATCTATTAACGCCTCCTCCCATGAACCCATGTCTGCTTGAATTTTACTACGTTTGATAAGAATTTCTCTGTGGCTCATCGGGCTAAGTGACAATGCATCCGAGTAAGATCTAACGGCTTCGTCGGGGTTCTTAGATCGCGCTGCGGCGTCACCCAACTTCTCCAGCCTCTCGACACAGCGCACTCGAAAGTCTATCGGAGGCGATCGAATAAGCCCCGACGACGTAGCCTAGGGAATCCCTTACCGATTTCCCATTCCGCTCGCTCCTCGTGCATACTTGTGTCGTCCGCTAGATCGCTCTGCATCTGTTTAAAGCATTTGATGGCCTCCACGACGTGACTGTCCCTTTCAAGAACATTGCAAATCGTCTGATAAACGAGGAACCTCGGAAGTTTAAACTAAACCGAGTCAATGTATTGCCGTCGATCATCATATAGGGCATACCTTGGCAGCCACAGTCAGTGCTTCGTTGGCCGAGCCACGAGTTAACATTGTGCTCGCCCACTTCACTAATAGAGTATTCGGGTTCGAGGGACCGAGAGACAGTGCGATCGAGTAGGCCGCGAGTGCTTCATCATTGCGCTTGATATTCAATTCCTCGTCTCCGATACTTTCCAATGATGTTACGCATCGGTGCGCAAATTCTGATAGGAGGAATTGTGTACACCCTGTTCTAACCCTGAACGCCAGAACTCACCGGTAAGCCAGTCGATGATCCGCATGTTGGTTCTTACCTCGTTGTTCCTAATATTTACGATCTCCATAAGAGATTCTGCAGCGTCGTGTACTCGACCTTCAGCATACAGGGCTTCGCAATGATGTTGCTGTTCGTGAGCACGAAGGACGGCACGAAGCGTCTTGATAAGGTTATCCTTTTCACCAGCTTCGTGCTGAGAGTCGGCAAGCTGCATGCGTAGTTTCTCGACAATTTTTTCGAGATCCCCGATCTTGCTATCTACCAAGCCTAAATGTCAGTGAAATGTAAGTTCGAGTTGCGAGAACGCACTCGAGTTCTCATCCTTCGCACTGAGTAGTTTGATCGTTTCATTCATGCGGTCTACCTTCTGATTGGTTACACGTTGAGAGTCGGCAAGCTCGCCACGCAGCTCTTGGATAGTCTTTTCGAGACGCGCGATTTTGTCGTCTAACTGGCGTGTCAGTGAAACGCGAGGTAAGGTACTCGTGAACATACTTGAGTTCGACTCTTGTGCACGAAGTGACTCCTCGAGCCCATCCTTTTCAACCTTCAAGCGCTGGATCTCCTGATCATGATACATCTACAACAATCAACAAACAGTCTTTACTTAGGAGGTCAACCCATCAACTTGGTATGAGTGTACTCACGTCTTCATAATAGGACGAGGGAACCACATCACAGAGATTCCGCAGAGTGATTTTTTTATCTCCAGCGATCACAATGTCATAGTCTTTCGAGATGGCCATGGACACGATGTTACTTGTGTGTCGTATAACGGACCCAATTCGCTTGCGCGTCGCAGTATCCCAGAACGAGACCGACGATCCGGCGGAGGCAGCAATAAAGGTGCCATTGCGTGCCAATGCAATGCACTTGGCATTATCGCTGCCGTGAATGCGCCATTTCAACAGTGTAGCGCCGGAGGAGCTGTCAAAACAGTTGATGTTGCCGTCAGAAGACAAGACAAAGAGTAGCTTGCTATCCCCGGCCCAGGCGAGAGATTGGTTATATAACGAGCCGACGTGAAGTGGCACGTCGATGAGGCGGCGACCCTCCTGACTGTCATAGATATGAACGGAATGGGGGCTCCACATTGCAGTGGCAATTAGGTGTCCATTGGGTGAGAATTTGACCGCGACCACATGTTTCCCGAGCTGGAGGGGGCCGAGTAGTCGTCGGGCATCCAGGAGCGACCAAACGCAGACAGTCCCATCGTCCGATCCTGTCGCAATTCTTTTCGCGTCCGGCGAGACGTCCGTTGCATACACATAACTGTGGTGGCCGTTGAACTCTTTCGTCTTCGAATGGCTTTCCGCGTTCCAAATTGTTACTCGACGAAAACCCGTCCCACTGACGATCCATTTTCCGTCTCTTGACACTGCGAGGCTGCCAATGATAGTCCCCGCGTTCATTGGCGTCCCCATCTCCGTGCCATCTTGTACTTGCCAACGTCGAATCTTGCCTTCCTTACCGCCGCTCACAATGGACTTGCTGTCATCGAGAAACGCGACCGACCATATATTGTCTTGACCATCAATTTCGATTGTTTTTGCTTCTTTTCCACTGGTGGAGCGACTCTCTGATTCTAGGCGTCCCCCATCAGTAGCACCCTTTTTTTGAATACCTTGCCTAGCCTGGTACGCACCGCTCTTTGGCTTCCAACTTATCCGTGAAAACATCCTTGAGTGGGTATCACGTTGGAAAAGAAGAGTCCTGGCGTATTTACCTCATCCCCGCTTATTACCCCATCTCCGCTTAGTGCTATACACGTGTCTTCTTATGCATCAGTTCACACACCTATAAGCCTTTCTGGGAGCTTACTGGTTACCTTCATCTCAACGGATGCTCCCTTTTCATCCTCCTCGTTGTCGCCGTTGCTGTTGCCCCCGAAACTGATTGAGGTGAAGTTGGTGAGAACGACCGGCCCCGGGCGTGCAGTTATGTAATGGTGCCTTCAACATTGGACGATCTGGCATGTGTAGCGTGCACGGTGCCTGGTAACCTGGTACACGAGACTATCATTACAGAACAAGAGAATTATAATGATACGTAAATATTACAAGACGCATACTTGAATGTTACCAAGGGAGCGTACAACAACACTGCATTGTGAAACCGTCCAAAATCGTCCACCTGCAACTATTGTACGTCGAGGGTACGGATGCCATCAATCAATTCAGCCAACGACACCCCCTCACAAAGTTGAACCATCATTAGGCTGTCTGTGGCAACCCGTTTATACTCTACACGTGACACTGGCGCGAACAAGAGTGCCCCGAATGGCTGTCTGAGACGAGCGACGAACCGGAGCGCTTGTGTAGTCTTGTCGAGCGCAGTTGCACCATCTGAGAATTCCTGGTCCAGAAGGGGGCGTATCCACGGATGGACGAGGCAGAGGTCCTCCATCCCAACCAAGTCATCTGCTGTTTTGACCTCGATTTCCCCGAATATGGTCGTCGTGGCGCGGTACACGTGGTGATTGGACATGAGATCGGGTGCTGAAACATGGACAAGTTCGGCGAGGGAAAAAACCAGACCGGCAAGTCTCAGTCGACTGGCAGCCATGGATGGTGAGGGGAGCTCGTTGAGGCGATTATACAACGTCATGGCGAGGGAGAGGTCAGGAAAGGTGACCAACTTGTCTACCTCAGCCTCCTCAATAGGTTGTGGGACATGTGGCGGTAAGACTTGGTTGTAGACAGTGAGGTCGATGGGTAGGCAGCTATTATAGCTGCCTACATTCCCGGTCCAAGCGAGAATAGTGATATCTCCGGATCCCATCAGAATATGCTCTAGAAGACGACCCACCGCACGGTTGCCTTCGCCATATATGACTGGGATGGCGACGTTGAAGATACCAAACAACGAGTACGCGGTATCCTCTTCGCGCGTTGATTGGCGCATAGAAGCCAGATAAAGCTTCTCGCGCGCCCTGCCTAGCCCGGGACGAAGCCTGGCCAACTTCTGCATGGCAAAGCTCATTGCCTGTTCCATCTCGTAGAGGATGATGGGGGATTCCTTGTGGTTGAAAGTGGCCAAGCCAAGATATGGCTTCCAATCTTCAGTGTAAAATTGGATGACTTGAGCGGCAACGTATTCCTGGTACGTCCATGCGCGAGTGTTCCAGATACTTTTCCAGAGGTCTCCGAACTGTTGGAGCTCTGACAAGACGCCGAGAAGATGGACGACCGTAAGGGATGAACCACGATACCAACCGAACATGGCAACCAATGATTCCTGCTGCACCCCCTTATCGAGTTGATTGACGCAACAGGTGTCACTCCATGCCCATTGGAATTGCTGAGAGCGAACGAGCTTGCAGAACATCTGTAGCTTGCTATTCTCGGGAGATGAGGGTAGGCCATAGATTGAGATGCATTCGACGTCTTGAAATGTTGGTTCACTGGTCTGCCACTTGTGTGACAGCATGGCATATCGATAGAACTCCTTCACCTCTCTCCCAATCCATGCGTAGTCCATCTCCGTCGTCATTGATGACACAAGCTCGTAGTAGATTGGGAGTGCCTCAAATGCTTCTGCTTGCTGTCTCTTGTTATACAGGCGACCAGTGGTGGTTTTGATCAGTACCCGCGGAATGCGGCGAATGGTCTGCTCGACAATGCGCCGAATCGTGGATCTGGCGTCGACATACCGGGAACGACGTTCTATCATTGATGTAAACCAACACGGCGTGGTTCGAGCGGTATTGAATGACCCACCTCGAATGCGTTGGTACGGAGATTGCTCCAGTTTCGAGAGCATCGTATGGAATGCTTCGACCGCTTCAGCATAACGCCCTGCTCCATGTAATGCTGCGTGCTTCATCTTGTAAGCCTCATGACGCGATGGATCGAGTTCGATAGCCTGTATGGTCTATTATCGATACTGTCTGAAATGTGTGAGGGACAGCACATACCTTGCCGGCGTCACACAACGCGTCCGCCCACGAGTTCATAGATGATCGTGCTTTGCTCCGCTTGATTAGAACTTCCAAGCGATTTTCCTGGTTGAGCGACAGTACATTCGAGAAGTGTAGGGCGGCTTCGTCGAATCTCTGAGCGTCCATCGTTGCGTCGCCGATTTTCTCTAGCTTCTCTGCGCACCGACGTCGGAAACCTGTGGATGATGCTTAAGTATCAATTGGTAGTAATTCATACGTGATCACTGACAGAGTTCCCACTGCGCTCGCTCCTCGTGGATACTCGTGTCCGTGACTAGTTCGTTCTGCATTCGTTGTAAAAACTCGACCGCCTCCATGACGCGGTTGTCCTCTTCGAGAGCGTCGCATATCGCCTGATAGATGAGAACTCTTGGAAGTTTAAACTAGGTCAAGTAAGAGTCAACATCAAGACAGAAAACATCAAGTAAAGAATACCTTGGCAGCAGCATTCAATGCGTTGTCCACTGTGCCATGAGTCAATATCATACCCGTCCACTTGATAAGTAAGATGTTTGTAGCAGACGGGCTCAGCAACAACGCAGTGGAGTAAGCCGTAAACGCTTTGTCGTGTTTCTCGACGTTCAATGCTTCGTCTCCAATTATTTCCAGTACTAATGAGCATTGGTTGGTGAACTCTGTCGATAAAGACTGAACCCTCATCTGTTCTCCTCACATACGATACCGAAACTTACCAGTGACCCAGTTTATCAGTAACTTGTTGACCTCCATGTCCTGGATCACAGTACTCGTGATCTTGAGAAGGGACATGACTGCATCGACTATACGATCTTCAGTGTAGAGAACTTCGCATTGAAGTTGCTGCTCGTGTGTACGAAGGATCCGGGCGAGACTAATGGTCTTGTGCCGGGAGTCGGTGAGCTCGGTACGGAGCTTCTGGATGGTTTTTGCGATTTTGCCATCTTTTGAACGCAGGTGTTAATGAGGCACGAGCAGAGTGGCGATGGGCACACCTGAACTAGCGTCCTGTGCGCGAAGAGTGGCAAGAAGGTACCCGATGGCGTCTTCTTTCTGATTAACTTCCCATTCTATGTCAGCGAGCTGATTTCGGAGTCGTTGGATGGTGTTCTCAAGACTCGCTATTGTATCATCTGAATGAAAGAGAAGTCAGGAAACTGAAACCGGGATGCCGAAGAATATACCTCGGTTGCTGGGCTGCACAACGTGTGATTAGCAAGCCATAAAATAATGCAGACATACTTACATCGTGGAAGTAGGACAAGGGCAGGATATCACGGAGAGTCTGAAAAATAATTTTCTGGCCTACACTGGTCACGAGGTTGCACGTGGATGAGACAGCCATGCATTCGACGTCAGCCGTATACGTGATGACGGGCCCAATTTGCTTATGGGTCGTAGTGTCCCAGAACGAAACAGACGATGAATCGGAGGCCGCGACGAATCTACCATTACTTGATAGCGCTATGCACTTGGGATAGATGCTGCTGTGAATGGGCCATTTCGAGAGTGTGCTGCCGGTTGACACGTCAAGACAGTTGATGTTTCCATCGGATGATAGAGCAAAGAGTTGCTTGCTGTCTTTAGCCCAGGCGAGAGATTGATTGAATGCCGAGTCGACCTGGATTGAGACGTCAGCGAGGAGGGAGTCGCTCTGGGTTCTCTTCTGGCTGTCGTAGATCCGAACACAGCTATCCGGCTGAGTAGCAGTGGCGATAAGGCGTCCATTAGGTGAGAATTTGGCCGCGGCCACCTTGTCAATGTGCTTCAGCGGGCCTAACAGCCGCTTCCCGGTGGAGAATGACCAGACGCAAGCAGTCGAGTCATACGATCCGGTTGCGATCTTGGTAGCGTCTGGAGACACGTCAACCGCGCGCACCTCTTTGCTGTGCCCTTTCCACTTGGCCACTTTTTCGCCGCTTTCCCCATTCCACACCGTTACTCGACCGCTTGCCGTCCCAGCCACGACCCACTTTCCATCTCGTGATACTGCGATGCTGCGAACAACATTTCCAGCGCTTATCGGAGGCCTTACCTCCCTGCCATCTTTCACTCGCCAACATCGCACCTTTCTTTCCCAGCCGTAGCTCACGACATGCTCTCCGTCAACAAGGAACGCAACCGACCAGATCTTCTCTCGACCATCGATTTCGATCCCTTGTACTCCCTTTCGGTGATGGCTACTGGAGAAAGGAGGAATTTCGCTCGAGCCTAAGAGTTGAGCCGTAGTCAGCGTTACGGTCTCGGACGTCTTGCTCAAGTACCCACCATTACTTGGCTGCAATCGTTCTCTCGATGACATGTTTGACCGAGTATTAGAGCGAAGAAATGTCGGAAACACTGTCGTCTACTTGCTATATACATCTCACCATCTCATCGTATTTAATCGAAAAACGCCTGCATGCTGTGCGGGACCTGTGACGTAGGACTTCCCGCATAGCGTTTTGGGTTTCAGTCGAAGCTGTAGCACTGCCAGGATCCTGATCGGCATCCAACCGTTGTGGCAAAATGGAAGTTTTACTCTTACTGAATACATCGCCCAGTGGAAGTACATAAGCGTTCGCGGAGAGAGTACTGCCCCGCTCAAAACTCTTTATCATTTTCTAGTATATCCTTCACGTTCTTACTAGAGTCGCGTTGCCCGACCAAAGTGTTTCCTTACTTCTCTCACCTTCTCTGCTTCTCACCATAATCGACGACGTATTCACGAATGTCCGTATATCAGCAACCCAAACCTCGTCTTAACATGCTTTAGTACACAGCTGCCAGGGTCTATTTACGAGTACTTTATTGTAAAATTACATAATAGTTTTAGCTGTTCGGTAGCTCCATCGAACATCGGTCCAAAGTCGGCGAGCTGCGAAAACGTACACAGCTTACAATGTTCCCGTTTCTTTTCCTCCGAGTCGAGTTCTCGAAGTGAGACCTTCCGAGGCGTGGTCCATGACCTGACACAGCCTTCGACGGCCTAATTCGGCTGTGACGGCAGACTGCGTGCTCGAACATGCGTCCAACATGCATTGTGACAAGGACAGGGGGTACCACTTGCACGAAAACTTGCACTGCTTGCCGTGCCACAACCGGTCGTGCGGACGGGCAAGTGCGCTTGAGTAATCCATCGTACAGGGAAAGTTCTTCCGCCGCCTGGGCACGTGTGTCCAGACGCAGCTGCATCATGCCAATCAGAGGCGCAAACATCGGAAATGCCTATGGAAGCGGTGGAG
>JBBPKJ010000495.1:0-23203 GCA_038089195.1 Brasilioporus rufonigricans | reverse complement strand
AGGTTGGAGTGAACATGATTGAGGATGGATACAAGATGTTGTTGGATTGGGACAAATTCAGTGGGGGTATTGGCTGAGAGTGGTTGTGGAATGGTAGAGGAGCTCACTGTCTCCATTGCTTGGGTTGGAGGTGTTGGCTTGGCAGGTTTCTGGGTGGATGAAGTGGGGTCCATGCATGAGAGTGAAGAAACACTACCATGTTGCTTTGGTAGATACGAAGAATCAGCGTGGGAAGTTTCCCCCCACGTTTAGTGCTAGGTGAGCGATGGGCCCTAAAGGAGTGGAAAATGTCTACCAGCCAGTGGATTGCCCTTGGAGAGCCCTTAGGGCATGCTATAGGGACTGTGGGAACCAGGAGGATGGTACAAGGGACCTTGGGGTTGCACTTGTGGGGGATGGGTTTGGGCACTTGTTTGGACATGGTGGTGGTTCGGGTTCAAGCTGGTTATCCTGAGCAGTATCAGGAATCTGTCTGTGTGCATCAGAATCTCAATTCTCTCACTCCTCCTCCTCAGACTGGCATCTGTAACGTTGAGGGCACTTCTGTGCTCAAGACTTGTGCTTTCTAAACTCTGGGAGGTACTCATGAAGAGACTCAACATCCAGAGAATAGAGACAGAGGAATTATCACATGGAGTGATCAAAGTAGTGTATTTTGATAAATGTAGAACTAGCTGAGGAGGGTAGATGTCCTCAGCTATCCTAATATACATAAGGACAGTAGGTAAGGGCAGGCATGGAAAGTTATAGAACAAAAAGGAAGAAGAGATACTATCACCACACAGACCAAGGAAAAGAAGGTTGACTAAGCGAGAACACAGGAATCAAACCTGTAGGATAAACAGCTTAGCAACAATGAGAAGATCAGAGCATGATACACTATGAGAGAAGCATATTAGGAGGTAAAGTTCAGGAGTATAAGTCAATCAATGGAGAGAGGGGTGATTAGAGCATCCTCATGGTAGAGTATGATCAAGAAGGAGAAGTATTTGGTATAGGCAAACAGAAAGGAATGGTCATGATGAAAAAAAATAAGGAAGAGATCTCAATGAAGGTAGATAATCATAACATTACCCCCTTTGTAGCCTTGAGACACTGACTCAAGCTCATTACTCGTGGTCCACTCCATCCTTGTCTCTGGCAGAAAGTTCCTCCAAGATAGTAGGGTCCCAGACAATGCAATCATCAACACTATGTCCCATTCAGTCACAGTTCCCACAATGACGATGGGGGCAGTATCTATCTCCATGTCCCCAATGAAGGCAGAAGGGACATTGGGAATGTAGGCAGAATGTAGGGGGATGTCCTGGTGCAGGGATGTGGTAGTGGGGGCAAGCATACAATGGGCAATCAATCTTCCAGTGGCCAAGTTGCTGACAAAGATGGCATTTATCTGAGGATTGGTCAATTGGAAAGGGACAGGATCAGGTTGGGATGGTACAGAAGGGGAAGGAGAGAACTCTTCCATGGATTGTCATCCAGTGGATGGTGAGATAGTTAGGATGGTCAGGTGAAGGGACCTCCTCTGGTACAACAAGAGTGGTTGTCTCAATGACGAGGTTAGGACTAGGGGAGCTAAGGCATTCTGTGAGGAGAGGATGAGGGCGAGGTGATGGTGACGTTGGCATGCTAGCAAGGGGTCTGGCAAGGATGAGGTCTCGTTCCTGGTAGATGGAACGTTCATCTTCAGTAAGGATATTAAAAACAGGTAGAAGTAGGGTGGAAAGTTGTGGGGAGGGGGTGGGTAGAGTGGACACAAATTGATCAAAGCCTAATTCATGTAAAAGATCAAGTGTGGTGATAGGAGAAATAGATAAAGCAGTAGTCAAGGAAACATCAGAGGAATTGTCAATGAACGGTGGCTTCATGGAGGTGTAGGTATTGTAGGCGATGTGGGTATTATGATAAAGGCATATTGCCATGAGTAACGAAGTTTGATCAGGGAAAGTGGGAAGGTGCTCAATGTCATATATGATGGAGTTTGACTCCAAAATTTTGGCATAGAGGATGTGATGGGAGAGTTCAGAAAGGAGAGATGGCTGAACAGAAAGCGATAAGAGAGTTGATGGGAGTAGGGTCATTTGGAGATATGTCGACATGGGGAGTGAGAGTGGATTGTGAAGAGGGCAGAGGAGATGAAGAGGAGGGCAGTGCAGGCAAAGGCAAGTAGAATCCAACAGAGGGTGGTGAAGTGGTTCATCAATGTTTTAGAGATAATTTGTACTCTGTTAACAAGTCTTGGACGTTGGTAAGGTTTGACTCAGGTTCCCATGTGTTTTTGGATAGGGCATAACATTTCCATTTGATGAGATACCTTTGTCATCTTCCTATCCCACAATGGGTGATGATGGCCTCTACTTTGTATTGTTCTTCATCATTGATGATCTCAGGAGGGGGAGAAGGAAAGTTCGGTCCATGTTCTGGGGTGGTTCAGTAAGAAGAGAGTTTGGAGACATGGAAGACATCATGGCATTTCCAGGAGGGGGATAGTGTGAGACAGAATGCGAGGTTGGAAAGGACTTGGGTAACCTTGAAGGGTCCTACTCTCTTTGGGAGGAGCTTCTTTGATGAAGATGGGAATCAGAGATTAGTGGTTTCCTGTTACGTTTTACCTTCTTTTCCTTGTTCTTGCCTTTGTTCCCATGATACTTAGCCAACCCTTAGCTAAGTCCTTGCTTCTTTGATCCCAATTAGATCTTCTTTGCCTTGCTTTCACCCTTGCTTTTTGTCACATGTTTCATTGCCTTGCTTGTTTAATCTCCGCCCATGCTTCTTAGTCACAGTCTTCTGATCTTCTTGCGGCTCTCCGCCTCCTTGCTTCTTTGCTTCCTTGCTTTCTTGTTATCTCTGACTCACCATGCTTCTTAGCCAGCCCTCACTTGGTCTGTGCTCGTTCCCTCACACTATATAAACCCTAGCACCTGTAGTCTTAGTCCTCACTTTGTACCTCCTTGGAATTCCCCTAGATACCTAGAGCCCTCAATCCTAGACCTTGTCCCATTGATCCTATGGTGGTACCCACTCCACATCTTAGTCTTAGCTCATTGCCTATGGTGGTACCCACTCCACATCTTTAGCTCATCACCTATGGTGGTAACCACTCCACATTCTTAGTTCATTGTCATTGTGTAACGTTGAGAGCACTTCTATGCTCGAGGCTGAACTTCTTGAACACCAGGAGGTACTCACGAAGAGACACAACGTCTGGAGAACAAGACTTGGGACAAGGATCACGCAGAGTGAGCAGAGTAGTGCGCTGAATTGCGTAGAACTAGCTAAGGGACAAGAGTGACTACCAAGCTAGTTGATATAGTACAATTGGAGCGGAGTCAGAATGGAGAGTAAATAAAGGTAAACGAGGATCTACCCGCGCTTGGACCAAGGATGAGTAAGAACAATAGAGAAAGATGACAAAGAAACGGCTGATGAGTAAGGGAGCCAGACAAAGCTAGAAAGTATGACTCGAACATGCAAAGATAAGAATTTAGCTGATCAGGGGAATGAAAGGAGATAAAGACATGACTTTGGCAAGAATACTGGACTTGAACCAGCGAAGGTAAAGGCCTAGTCAGGGGAAGGAAGATCAGAATAGGCATTGTACATGGAGAATGTGAGAAAAGGTTCAGAAGGACGTGAACAAGTATGAATAATTGTAACATCCAGCTTTTTCCTCTAATCGCCTCTGCTTTTCTTTAAGCATTGGACCTGAGACCATCTCTCTCTTTCGCTCCATATGGTATACCTAGAGGACAAGCACACGCTTGATATCTGGCCTAGCAACTTTGTGTGGCTTCTTTGATGATAAAGCAGAGGAGTTGTCATTGACACGTTCCTCCATTTTGGGATGCGCTTGCAGTTTGCGTGACAATGTTGACTGAGTAAAGATGAGGGCACCTTCAGGGCGTGTTTGAAAGTGTTTCACAATGTCGCTTTGTGGAGTGTCTGGGTGCAAATCAACATAGGAATACATCAAAAGCCAATTCGCCAGTGTAAGGTGCTGGCATGATTTTTGTGGTGGGGCATTTGTACTAGATGTGTCAGTAAGCTTCTGCCATTTCACTGATGGATGATCAGCTGGCTTATCTGGCTTCCACTTCGCATCAACCATAGTCAAGGTCATGCTGGGAGAGTTCTCATCAATGTGAAAACTTCAATTATGACACATTTCAAGAAGCTTCATCTAGTCTTACTTGCCCTTAAGCCCCCACCATAATGCATAATCACGTCTCAACCCTATGCAATATCCATTATGCAAAAAATCGTTCATTTTGGCTGGCCCCAACTCAGGACCCCCCAAAAAGCTATGCAATATGGCGGTTATGCAATATGAGCTAATGCAATATGCTGTACTGTACTGTACTTGTAAATTTGTGAAACATAAAATAATTTGTATATGTGCTGGTGAAAGAGTATTATTATTTGTGGGGTGAATCACACCCACATGTTGCCAAGTGTCTCTCCAATGTTTGCTCTCCTAAATAATATATACCAGAATCACTGCTGTACATAATCAGGGAAGTTTTTTTTAAGGCATCGAGTGGTCATATGCTTCTCATCAGTCAGCACAATTAAGAGATGATGGTGAGACGAGGAGGGATATCGTTCAAATAGCTGAGCGTCTCGAAAGTCAAGAAGAAAAGGTCGTCAGGCTGATAACCAAGATAGCGATGGTAGAACTTGAACTCTGGGCGATGAAGAGAACGCCCAGGTCTCGGGCACCTCCGGCACCTGGACCATGATCGTCGGCTGTGCGTCACATCTGCCTTTGTCTTGTAAAGTGTATCGTCTGCATGTTGTACACAGAGATTGTTAGTAATACCGAGACGAAGAACAAACCTGCAACCTGTCGGAGAACAGACCATTACATAGTATATACCTACACTTCTCTATGCTACACTCATTAGATTATTTTCGGACACCGCTCACTTACTTCGTGTTACGCCGCGCCGCACCTTTCCTCCAGTCTATTGTCACTCGACTGGAGGTAAGCTACACTTACGCCCACTGTCGTTACCACTCACACTAATGTATCTAAGACTTACTGTCCTTACGATCTAGCTCTAGCTCGCCCGGTCTCTAACACAACTATGGTCTATGAGATTGTACCACAGAAGCCGAAGCAATTCTCAACTTTTCTATGCTCTCATAGTGATTTGGAGTTGGTATACGTGCTTTTAGGGAGTTCATCTATTTATGCACTATGGGATTACGTTCCGGCGTTTACAAAGACACTCGTGTGGTAAACCCCGGGCCAGACCAGGGTATCTTGCAATGAAGCCATCGAAAACTAATGACGAGTCTGCAAGAACTTATGATATACAGTAGAACAGTGGACTACTCAAAATGCATAATGAACTTAAGTGCTATTGAACTCGGCCACTGTGTAGCACGTGGAAAAGAAAAGGTTATCAGGCTGATTATCAAAAGCGATTCTCTTTTCGAGTCATCTCTCGCTTATAGCTGTGTTGATACACATCTTTCCCTCGTACTACCACGTCCTTGGACCCAGGATGGCATCAGAAGAACAAGTAGAAAAAAAATACAACTTGATGACACGCCGACTTCAAGAAGTCCTTGGAGGTGATTCGCTCAAGGCTATCTTTGCTCAGGGCAGATCGCCCAAATGCTACTGGGGTTCGCACCTCGTTTCCTACCCTCAAACCAAGTGACTGATTTGTTCGATTCGTCATAGGAACCACGCCAACGGGACGCCGTATGTTTTCTATCGTCTACAGCCATTGCCAAGGACTCATCCCGGTATAGCACACATTGGATACTTTGTTCCACTACTCAAGATCGCAGATTTCCTTAGAGCGGGCGTGATCGTCAAAATTCTCCTCGCTGGTACGTCGACCATTTTGATCACCCGTCTCTGACCTCTCACACACACCCAGACGTCCACGCATTCCTCGATAACCTCAAAGCTCCCCTCGATCTCGTTGGCCACCGGACGAAATACTATGAATTCGTCCTCCGAGCCGTGTTCACCTCGCTCGGGATACCCACCGCAAGACTGATCTTCGTCCGCGGCTCCGACTACGAGCTCTCGAAAGAGTACAACTTGGACAACTACAAACTCTGCACGATCGTGACGGAGCACGACGCCAAGAAGGCGGGGTCCGAGGTCGTGAAGCAGGTCGAGAGCCCGCTGTTGAGTGGGCTAGTATACCCGGGGCTGCAGGCGCTCGACGAGCAGTACCTCGACGTCGATTTTCAGTTTGGAGGCGCGGATCAGGTGCGTGGCGTCCTGTCGTCGTCGGTCTGGTTTACAGGGATCTGACGCGCACGCTTTTACCCCCTTTTTTTCTGGGTGGGGCGGACAGCGCAAGATTTTCATCTATGCCGAACAGGTCTTGCCGAAGCTGGGCTACGCAAAGCGGGCGCATCTGATGAGTCCCATGGTGCCGGGTCTGATGGGCGGCAAGATGTCGTCTTCAGACCCGGATTCCAAGATCGACTTTTTGGACACGGCGGAGGCGGTGAAGAGGAAGATCAAGAAGGCGTTTTGCGAGGAAGGGAACGTGACGGAGAACGGACTACTCTCGTTCACCAAGGCGGTGTTGATACCCATAAGCGAGCTGCGCCTGGAGCGACTACGAGGCGACACAGGGGAGGACGAAGAGGAGGGCAAGGTGTCAACGGGATCTCAAAAGCCATTTACGACGGACGACGCGCCCGAAGGGACCGTGTTCACGATTACGCGCGAAAAGGGCGGTGGGCCGAGCCACTATAAGACATACCAGGAGCTTGAAGACGACTTTGCGGCAAAGAAGATACACCCAGGGGATCTCAAGGCGAGCGTGCGGGATGCGATCATCAGTCTGCTGGAGCCCATCCGAGCGGCGTTTTTAGCCAGCGAGGAGTGGCAGCAGGTCGAACAGCTGGCGTACCCGGATCCGAATGCGCAGAAGGAGCTCAAGAAGAAGAAGGTGAGGTTCACGGCGAATGGTTGGATCGTGCGTCGGAGGCTGACGCGTTTGCCTTACCGCAGGAAAAGGTGTACCATCCTCCGCCACCGGGCAAAGGCAAAAACGTCAAAGCGGGCACTACAGTGGATGATATCGTGGCCGACGAAACGGCACCGTCTGAACCGCTTGTGAATGGAGAGGCGGTCCCGGCGTGATGAGCGAATGTCCTATATTCATAGATAGACCGTCGCCTTTCGATGTGGATATAGACATGCGGCAGTAATGAGAGTCTCATGACCATTTCAACGCGTTGTGGACCTACATACGTACGGCGTTAAAGTACGGTGATGCTATGTAATTCTGCAACTCGACCCTTTGCAGTGCTGTCTTGGTCCTCTACAGTACAGCATGGACGAGATGTTACATGGAAATAAGTTCACGCTGAAAAGCCGCCCAGATTGCATGCTCGAGTCCAGCTGTAGACGTGCCATCTCCAGCCAGCACGAAAGTCTCGTAAAAGTCTTTGAACACCCTGTTGTATACTCAGATACTCCAGAGAGATGGGCCGCCTTTGCAGATGTGGCACAGAGGGCCAAGTACTCTCTGGAAGGAAGAGGGAATTTGGTGAAGTCAGAAGTGGTGATCGTCAGTGCTGGAGCATTTGTGACCGTAACTAGGATCACATGAGTCGACCTTGGACTGATTTTCGGTACCCCGGGCGAAGCAGGTCAAAAAGTATAAGTTGAATGAAACGACACACCGTAAATTCTAGGAACAATTACAGGCTATCGAAGAGATCGTATACATTCGAATGTAATGTCAAGACATTTTCTAGGCGATGTATGTTGGGCCCATTAAGTTGCTCGTGAGTGCCTTGGCAGCCGAAACGGGATAGAACCGCCCAGGCGGTAGTAGCATAGTCAACCTCAAACAACAGTCAAACCTTAGATCAGTAACAATGGGGGAAATGCCACACACCTTGCTCTGGCTCATACTGGTGCTGACATTAGTGGACTCGGATATGATGTGCGTAGTGTGTCAGTCCAAAGTCATCCGCACCCAGAAGTCACAAAGCAGCCAAAAACAGGGTGCATTGCCAGAACCCTCCTGAATAGCACTGATAAGCCATTAAAGGCTTTGGTTCGTGATAGCTTTTGTAGTATGATTGCGATTCCATGACCGAGTCTGAAATATTGCGGGCAGCTGCTGCCAGCTCCTCGAGCTTCGATCTAATGATGTCCATGAAGTCATTGAAAAATGGGCAGGAGGGGTGATAAGCCCAGGGTTCGTCCATTGACAGATTGAACTGGAAATGATCGTAATCAAAACTGAAAAGTAAATTAAAGGTAAATGCACAAGCTCGGATTGTATGGTCGAAATATAATTTCCCCAGATCAAGAACCCTTTGGTCCCCCATTTAACAGGAAGTAACCTCTTGCACGAGATTCTTCAAGCCAAAGTTGCTTGGAAAAACCATCCGACGATTACATGAGAGAGTGCTCAAGCTTCTGCTTGTTGTTCTGTGTCGGGGCATTCTTCTCTAAGTGAAGGACGACATTGTGTGCAGAGTGACAAAGGGACCTTGGATCAACAAAGCGCGGAATAAATAGTTACCGCCGTACACAGTGCACCAATACGACACACCGTCATCGTGTTGCAGTCATCTACTCCTCTGATTGACCCTTGAATGTACCCAGAGACCGATTTTTACCAGATATCGGGCCATAGGGCCCATTCGCACCTATGGCAAGTATCACACCGCTCCGCTAGCCCGTTCGATGTGCCACTGCTCACTCGAATCCAGGTTTAAGAAATTCGACGATAAACCATTGATTCAAGCCATCGTTTCCATGGACAACAAGCTTTTCCGGCCGGCCGGAAAGGACTCGCCTCTCGAGCTCGTCTTGGGTATGTTCATATGTCAATTGTACGTCTCTTGTCTCACCCGTGTCAGGCATTCTCCCCAGTGGTGCATCCTACCTGCTCATGACGAGCGAGCAAATGCTCGCATTCACGCACAAGCACCGCCAACCACTCCCACGAAACTCCTGGCGCGCGAGCGAGTTCCTCTCCCTGTCGCCCATCTACTTCGACTCCGTAGAGGCATTCTCGGACAAGATCGCGACGTACAAGTACCGCCCCCGAAACCACTACCAGCGCGAGCGGGAGGAGCTACAGGACAACAGCAAGGCGAACAGAGGGTACGTCCGGACGGGTCCGGGCGTCGTGCATTACAGGGGGGACTTTGAATTGCAAAGGTTGGTGTGTGCACAAGCTCTGTCTTTCCCTTCCCCCTCTTCCCCTCCGCGGGCGCCAGTTCCTAACATAGCACGCGATTCTACAGGACGCTTTACAGACTCCTCACGCGGGATCTCGAGGCGGCCAAGGTCGGACTCGCACTGCCACCCTGGCTGGGTGGTGGCGTGCGCGTCGTATCGCTCGTGTTTGGCGAGTGGTCCGTCGACAATCGGCGTAGGGACGAACGGCTGAGTGATCCGCGGCTGGTCGACGTCGGCTGGACGGACGCTCAGCTCCCGTCCATCTTCGAACAGCCCACAGGCGCGTCGGTACATCTCAAGCTAAAATCTCCCATGAAGATGATCAATCCTGGCGCCAGGGTGAGGGGCGCGTCGTCGCTTGCACGCGTCTTGCATTCCATTTCACTCCTGATCTTGGATTTGATTACAGAACGCCTACTTTTCCGAGGTCGTTGAAGACGATCAAGCAGGGCTGCACCAACGCTTGCGGAACTTGTTGAGTCACGACGCGAATCAGACCGGGATGCCTTTGATCGTGCTGGTGCACGACGAAGACATGGCACGCGGCGTGCTTTCGCGTGCAGGCATCGATGTCAACTCGTGGTCATCTGGCCTCTCGAACCTACTCTCACTTCCTCCCGTTAAGGTATGTCATCATAGACGTATCCACGAATATTCCTTCTGATGCTATCAATACGTAGACCCAATTCAAGGTAGAGAGGGGTACACCGAACCCAGCTGTCCTCCCAAGACCCAGCATCGTCGACATGCAAAAACTAGTCAAAGCTGTGATGGAGACCAGCGCAGGACACACCGTCCCGCACAGCGCCAAGGTGCTACACATGCAAACGGACACCAAGACGTGTGCCGGCGACGACAGTCTGTAAGTCTTCACCCCCGCTTTCCCATGTCCGTCATTGTCTCGATCGACTAGGTTATTGTTACGCATGTGGACGTCGATGGCGCAAGGGCTCGCCATCGACGAGCAACACAAGGAACGTTCATCTCACGAGCCCGACTGTGCTCAGGTCCTCGCACCGCCTCAAGCGCAGGCCGCTGACAACGCGGAGGTGGATCCAAATGATGTGGATCCGAACGATGCCGACCCCAATGATATGCCACCTGGACTTCGACCCACCATCGCAGACGATTTCTCGGACGACGACGATTGGTGAAATATGTCGTGGACGACGAAGACGGATGTCTGCCATGCAGGGGGAAATACCCGATATTGTTCTCATGATACCAGGTATCTGACTGAAAATATAGCGTTGTCGCTATTGCGTACTTGCTTTCGAGTTGCCGTTACTGTCTTACCGTTCTAGATTACTGTCATCACGGACAATTTCAGATCTTTGAACAGACCAAATCGACATTAATCAGAGCAAGAAATGTAGTAATGTATACCCCCCTTGTTTCATCCATGCCTAGCACGAGGAATAGACGAATGACGGAAAGGGAGCGGTTGACCGAAGAAAATGATTAATGTCGCACCAGAAAGCCACTTCAGGCGCTACAATGAGCAAGGTTGCTGCACCTGTACACATTGGTGCTATGAAAACGATGATGTGGCCAGAACGATAGGATGAATATATATTGTGCTGTCGCCGGTCGCGGCACTGGCAACGCCGTCGAGACGAGGTGCATAACCTGTTTTCTTCACCGCACGTAGCGAGAGTTGCCTTCATTTCGTCCTGAAGTCTACCGGACGTCGAAAGCCGTTGGCAGCGGGCGACGCGACAGAATATTTGCCATGGGATCCCAGAGAGCCGAGCGTGCGAGACGTTTGTCACAATCGGAATCTCGGAATCTACCCAGGGGCACTCCCGGCTAACGAGGAATATCGAGACTCGACAGGACGGTCGCGCACGCGGATCCCAACTCGAACACATAGAAAGACCCAAGGAAAAGGAGAGGAAACTTGGTGTGTCCTTTTACATAATTTTCGCTCTGGAGACTCATATTGCCCTTGGGGTTTAGAAGGAGGTGATCGTCCTCGACGACCTCCGGGTCGGTAAAGTGGGTATTCTGCCAGGGCGGAATGCAAGGCGAGTGAGCGACACGCGTTACAAGTTTAGCACCCAGATTGGCGTCCATACTGGTAGTGGGTCAGCTTTGCTTTGTCGCTAGCAACCACAACACGTACCGCTTCCGCGCTTTTGGATTTTGCCCGTGGCAAGGTGCCAGCGGGACTGCACAAGCGCTTGCGGAACCTGTTGAGCCACGACGCAAACCGGACCAAGATGCCTTTGATCGGACGAAAACATGGAGCGCGCGCATTGATGTTGACTCGTGGTCATCTCGGCTTTCCAACCTACCCTGCTCGCACTAGCTGCTGTGAAGGTTTGTCATCGCAAATGTGTCCGTGGATATCCATTCTGATGCCATCGGTATATAGAACTAACCCAAAGTAGAGGGGAATATGCCTAACTTGGCCCTGCGCTCGGGACCCAGCTTCGTTGATATGCAAAAGCTTGTCAGAGCGGTGATGGAGACCAACCCAGAACACATTATCCTGCACAGCGCCTTGGCGCTGCACATGCAGACGGATACCAAGATGTGCGCTGGTGACGATAGCCTGTGAGTCCTCGCCACCGCCTCCCGTCGCTCAGGTTACTGTTACACGTGGACATCGATGGCGCAAGGGCTCGCCATCGACGAACAGCACGAGGAACGTTTATCTCACTAACCCAACTGTGCGCAGGTGCTTGCACCGCCCCACGCGCAGGTTAGCGACCCCGACGGACCTCGGAACGACGCTGATCCCGGCGATATGCCACCCAGACCTCGACCGACCTTCGCTGACGATTCTTCGGATGACGACGACCGGTGAAACGTGCCAGTCATCGATGACCATGGCCGCTGACCCGCGTGTCGAGGAAATACCCCATCTGATCCGCGGCCTGGAGTGACAGAGTTCCAGTACACATGTGGATGATGCATGTCTCTTTTTGTCGCTCTGCTATATGGCTGTCGTGTACCTCGCTTTCAAGTCGGTCGAAAGTCCTGTTTTCACGTTGTTCGCATAGACTTGATGAGTTAATTCGGAGCAAGAAAACTAGGGCTGTACACTCTCGTTTCTTTTCGTCTACACCTAATACAAGGCATATACGAACGACAGAACGAAAGGGTCGTCTGAGAGACGATCGATTTTGCACCAGAAAGCCACTTCAGGAGCTGCAATGAGAGGTTGCTGCGCCTGTACACATTGGTGCTACGGAAACTGACGCCAACCTAGAGAAAACGGTAGTCAGAAGGACAGTGTTGTTGCAACCGACATCGTCGAGATGGAGTGACCATCTTTACTAGCAAGGTTTTTTTTTTCCGCGCATATAGTTGGGTCTTTGTCTTTGTTTGTCCCGGCCATCCAGTACATAGATTTTCCGGCTGGTCTTCGTTCAATGCAGACAAAGCGAGTATATATCCTTATGCTGACTAGGGTAACGATGGCATGACATTAAGAACAAGGGCATCAAACACGAAGGAAGACCAATATCGGAGTACCTAAGGTTTTGTCGTAAAGAACAAGGAAGTGGATGGAAAGTAATCGTAGGTTGCGTGGGGTGTTTTATCGTCTACTGGTCCTCCTCGACTGGTGCTTCCTCCTCGTATTCGCCCTCTTCCTCGACGCTAATAGGTATGTCAGTAATGGCCACTACTAGGGGAGAGGCACACTCACGTTGCATCCTGGTATTGCTGGTACTCAGCAATAAGATCCTGCATGTTGGACTCGGCCTCCGTAAACTATCATCCAGGGGATATTGAGCATGCGAGAGCTCTAACATAACAAGTCACAAACCTCCATCTCGTCCATACCCTCTTGAGTATACCAATGCAAGAAGGCTTTGCGCTTGAACATGGCAGTGAAGTGGTCACTGACACGCTTGAACAGCTCTTGGATGGCGGTCGAATTGCCCAAGAACGTAACCGCCATCTTGACACCACGAGGAGGGATGTCACACTGTGCCGAAAGCACATTGTTGGGGATCCACTCGACGAAGTAAGCAGAATTCTTGTTCTGCACGTTTTGCATTTGTTCTTCCACTTCCTTCATGGACACTTTGCCGCGGAAAACAGCAGCAACCTGTAGAGAAACAATGAGATGACGACATAGAAAAAATCGACAAACTTACAGTGAGGTAACGACCATGTCTTGGGTCCGAGGCAGCCATCATGTTCTTGGCATCAAACATTTGTTGTGTCAGCTCGGGGACAGTAACAGCACGGTATTGTTGACTGCCACGTGCCGTCAATGGTGCGAATCCGGTCATGAAGAAGTGGAGACGAGGGAATGGAACTTCGCAACCATACATCAACCAATGAAATAAGTCACATTGGGTTACATAACATACCCATGTTGACAGCGAGCTTGCGGAGGTCGGAGTTCAATTGACCAGGGAAGCGCAAGCAAGTAGTGATACCAGACATGACGAAAGACACAAGGTGGTTGAGGTCTCCATAAGTGGGAGTGGAGAGCTTGAGGGTCCTGAAACAGATGTCGTAGAGAGCCTCATTATCGATACAGAAGGTCTCATCAGAGTTTTCCACAAGTTGGTGAACCGAAAGGGTAGCATTGTAGGGCTACAAGTAACGTAAGGATAACGGATACATTAAGAGGCCAAGAAAATCTTACCTCAACAACGGTGTCCGAGACGGCGGGACTTGGAACAACCGAATACGTGCACATCATACGGTCAGGGTACTCTTCCCGAATCTTGGACATTAGAAGAGTTCCCATTCCAGCACCGGTACCACCACCAAGTGAGTGGGTAATTTGGAAACCTAGAGTTTATCTTTGTATCAAAAGTCACGTGATGTTTGACAGGAGCCCACCTTGAAGGCAGTCGGTGCCCTCGGCCTCCTTTCGTACAACATCCAAGACAGAGTCGACCAACTCCGCTCCCTCGGTGTAGTCTGAGGTCCATGTTTTTAAGCTAAAATATACTTCGATCGGCGTGAAGAACTTACGTCCTTTCGCCCAGTTATTTCCAGCACCACTCTGTCCGAAGATGAAGTTATCGGGGCGGAAAAGAGTGCCCAGAGGACCAGAGCGGACAGAGTCCATAGTTCCGGGCTCAAGGTCGACCAAGACAGCACGAGGAACATATTTGTTGGACCCGATCTCGTTGTAGTAGACCGAAATGCGCTCGAGCTGCATGTCATTGGTTCCCTTGTAGAGACCATCCCGCTCAATACCATGCTCATCGGAGACCACCTCCCAGAATTTGGCACCTGTGCCATGAAAGCAAGATTAATACGCTGACAATAAATCTGGCGATGGCTCAATGCTTACCGATTTGGTTACCGCACTGTGGTCGAAAACATGTGTAAGCGGAATAGCGTGGCAAAAGGATATCGTGCGCTTACCTGGCCAGTCTGAATGTGGACGATTTCACGCATGCTAAAAAGAGAGCGATCAGATTGGATTGAACATGGAAAATGATTCGATGCGTTTTGAACACCGAACACGAGGGTACAAAGTCGCGCCCAACGCGCATAAGACACGGTGTGAACGCGACGACGACGACGAGAGACACGTACATTGGGGGTTCAGGAAAAGGGTGTCGTTAAAGGATGGCGTTGGGACACGAATGGATGGTGTGGTCAAAACGAGAACCTCGAGCCGGGTCAAGGGTGTACGCTTGTTTTTCAAGCGGCGACAAATCAGGTGGCGGTGCATATTTTTCCCGCGATTTCCCTGTGTCTTACGACACATAAAGCACGTCGAAGTAAGAGGGCGCTGTACTTTCACGTCTTAGAGCGACTGCCGTGTTGCCCACTTGACACCACTCTGAGTCATTTGCAATGTCGCTCGATGTGACCTAAATTAGGGACCGCCGCGGGACATGCTCGGGTTCTTGAGCAGTCAACAATGGCGCGTGCCAAGTGCCCACCTGGCAATACACCAAGTGGACACGGCCGGTCAGGCAAAGCACACCTTCTACGTTGCCGCATCAGAACACACGGGTACGCAGGTCATTAATCTCCGTGGGTTTGATGTCGGAGTTCCTGAAATTATGGGACAGTCATATCTAGATCGATAATCTACTATTAACGTCCACCCTATGCTTTGTGTTCAATGGTGATCGTAACGGCCTACTAAGTGGGGAGTAACCGGGTACCATATTGCCACGAGCCCATAGTATCATGCGCTCTGAAGTCCTGGAGGTTGATGGTCGTCTGAATAGGATCCCGTGAGGAGCGAAAGACAATGAAAACTTCTCCAGCAGTGATGTGACAAATGCCTCGTTTGATGACGCTACCAGCGACTACAAATCCAAAGTCACAATGAAAGCGGTAAAAAAAAAGTACCCAGTCCAAGCTGTTGGGTGCGATATTTCACGACGTAACCCCACCTACATGGCGGTGACCTATCACACACGATGCAAGAGCTATGACGACGCACCATTTATCGAAATAGAGGGGCGGCGTCCTTCAATATTGTCGTCTATACGACGCATTTTACGTTCCATGCCACCTCGGCATTGCCATGAATGGGGAGGAGATGTGGAGACTGACGATAAGTAGTTGTGTGACATCCAAGCCAGCTTGGACCGACTTGCGCATGCGTTCTCCCAATACCTCAGTACATCCTCTGCTGCTTTGGCATGCCGATCGCCTTCGGGAGAGGGATGTAGTGCAAGGCTGACCCCTACATTACTTAAATAAAACCTAGATGTTGACCACAGCCGGCTAAGGCAATAGTCCCAAAAGGAGTATGCTTCGCTGGCACGTGAATCCTATTATGACGAGTGCTTGGAGATGAGGTGTTAAGCTGTCTCGACTCGATGCGTCACCTTGCGACTGTTTGTGTCGACCCCACACCGGGTCCCTACGTAACGCAAAGCATCGAACCCTGGAGGTGGGACATGTTCGTAGCGCAAGGCCACCAAATATTTCATGATGAACGTGTGTTAAGTTCCGGAGTTGCAAAAGTCGTCTGCCGGTGATGTTACTGCCTCCGACTCGCCAGGAAGCGTTGGACATGGTTGACGACAGAATCCTCGGATGCGACTGTTTAAGAGTGGAAACATACAAGCGTGCAACTATCTCCACCCATTGGGGTTGACGGTCCTTGCTCGAATTGTACTGTATAGTATTGCTTATGTCCGTTTCAAACCAGTTTGCGATGGCGCTCAAGATTCAAAACAAAGGGAATCATGGCCAGAACACGTTACGGGCACTGTAATATATGACTACGTTTGATACAGGTCATCGACGAAATAGTAACATACCAGGGATCAGATAGAACAACGTGCTTCTGTGGGGTGCAACTATACTTGCAGGAGAATTCAGCGACTTCACGACGGTGAGCCACATAGGAAGTAGGTCTTGCGCCAAAGGAGAAAAAACATCGCGATTCCAACAGGTCAAACGAGAAGAAGAGACCGGGAAGACCAGTATGTGTACAACACCTCAGTAGGCGAGCGAGATAAGAGTTTGACCTGATTGCCCTGCAAGGATGAAGGTGAAGTCCAATAAGATGGATTGAGGCTAAGCTTGTAATGTCTTTCGTTCCAGCTCGCAATTCAAGGAGCGTGGTGTGCATCGCGTTTGCTTACGCAGATTCTCTTGGTGGACATCGCCCATTGGACCTGCATCAGCTAAGCGGGCGGGATCAACCGCAGAAGAAGGGGCTTGGTCTGTCGGGTATTTATCTGCCACTTGCTTCGTTTGAGGCGTTCTTCGGAGATTTTGAAGCTCCGGGCGAGGCGCAGTAAGACCGGCAACGAAGCCCATTGCCGGTCTAGAGATCCTTCCTTTGAGGCTTGTTGAAGTAGCCAGAACATGCTGGAAGTGCACCGGAAGTGCACAATAGGGTTGTCCAAGTTGAAGGATCGTCGTCCGAATACTGCCGTATCTTGCTGAGACATGCAACTTTAGGGTCATGCGGTTTTCGGGAGGTGAAGTAATGGGACATCAAACTCGAAGGCTCAACGCTCCAAGCTGGTCTCCGACTCAGTGCGGATGTATAAGTGGAGCATCAAATGGAGACGGCAGAAGCTCGAGCATATGACAAACTTGAACTCACTATATGCGAGTCGGTCACAAACCCGTGAAAGCAACGTCGCTGTGCTTACCATCCTCATAGTGTTGGCTTCAAAGCCCAAATATGATGTCGCGAAGCCCAACGCACGGTAGCCATCGAGTGGCGGAAGGTGGCGCCAGCTTATGATGTGCCGATCAAGCCGGAGCCTCCGGAGCCGATCAACGACGGTGAAACCTGACGAAGCCGTGTGAAACTCACCCGGTCTTCCACCTCCACTAGGACAACACATCCCATCCATCGTTCAGCCTTGCGCCCAGCCCGCAGGCCTCAAGAACCCCTGGTAACCCCCTAATCTGAATGTCTGACATATCCGGCACTGCTTGGGACTGCTAAGTAAGGAAGGCCTTGCAGTGGCCTTCAGGCACCCTGTGCTTCATATCAGTTCGGCATCAGTTTCAAGCGAACTTTAACGACCAAGAGGACGTAACCCCATGGCTGTGCGACATTTTATTACTCAAGTGTGGCTGTAGGGTATCAGTTCCCTCTTCTTCTGAACCATGAGCGACATCGAGAATTCGAAACAGGCGACATTTTCCCCGCGTTCACCTAGATTTCAACCTTCTGTGCACCAGATACCCACCCCAGGGACTGGGAACACGAGGCCACCGCGATATGTACGCAATAGCCGCTACCGCTGGATTCTCTCTTGATGACGCCGGGTAACCAGGAGCCCTTTGTACTCAATTTTTGGCTTATCCATGTAGTCGCTGTGCTCATGGTATGCCTTGGCATTGTATTGGAGATTACATTACATTTTTCACAGACTCGGAACGGTATGTACATTAGCTGGAATTCAGAGGTACTACAAAATGTCAAACGGCCACAGGTTACGCAGTCCCTGCCAAAAATATTTTCAGCTTCGCGTCCACTCAGACCGTGACAGTGAGCACAGTAAATGTGATTTCCCATTCTAGTTCCTGATGACAGTATTGCAGTCTTTTTTCCCTACACTCCTTGTCGTGCCCCTTGCACTCTTTTGGACGTCAACAGATTGGCTGCTCCGATGGTATCAGGTGCGTCAATGTGTGATGACGCGTGATGGTCACCGTAGCTTTCAACAGCCATACGTGACGCTATCCCAAGAGAAGACACATGCCTCACGCAGTATCCTCCTGGACTATGTGAGCTTTCAGTTCTTGCCTTCAATTGTCTGCTAAATAAGTAAGTTAGGTTGCATTGAAGTACAACTGTTTGTTTTTGCGCAGAGTCTCAACGTTCTGATATGTTTCAAAGCCCAGTTTCCATACTTTATAATTCATGGATATATAAACACTACTTGATCGGGATTTCGACGTTTATGGCACTTTCTGTCTTATTGTTACAACCTCTAGCTGGTTCACTCTTCCAAGTGCGGCAAGTTGCTCATACATCTGGTTCGCCCTTGACCACTACGCGCAAAAGTCAGCTCGTTGACGTGATATACAGACTCGACTGCTACTCTCATGCAGACCATTGGCCTCTCCCCTACTATAGATAACCTGGATGGCTTCTTGGCTTCCACAGGTGTAAGTTATGTTTCTCATAACATAAATTATTCCAACTCAGACCAAATTAGTTTGCCCTCGCTTCAGGTATGTGTGCCTCGGCAATGAAGGGGCTGTCTTCTCATGCTCGCAGTATATGACAACCTGGTTGACCCGCCGTTTGTTCATGGGGTTTGGGCTGCCGGCCAATTCCAGGTAACACAATTCTATTTTGTACGCTCCTAACTAACGCTTCTCGATTATGTCTTTACTAGCCCCCACCATCATTGTCATACCTTAATGGCACCCTTGCAGTAAATACTACTGCTGTTCGGACAGAGGTCAACTGTGTTAGTCCTGCTTCGCTCAACATAACGAATGCGAACGGAAGCTACGTCGCATTAGCCACATTTCCTAACGGGTGCTCCGCAAACAACACGTTCAGTCCTAGCAACGGAACTGAGCAGTTCAATGTCGTCAATGCTACCAATTGTGCTTCACAGGGTTTAGATATCGAGTTTCAACCTGTTGTGTTCTGGTTTTACCTCAACTCTAGCAGTCCTCAGGTGGCGAGTGTGTACTGTAACCCAACAATGAACATATTCACAGTCGAGACGTCAATGAATCTTACCACCGCCGCTCTTGGCTCTTGTACGATAATAGTACCAGAAGGAGGTACTAATAATGTGACTGGAAGCCCTCAAAATGGACGCCCGTACAATGGGTAGGTACCCGGTACATTTGACCTGTACAGAACAAATGTCTGATCTTATGCAGTGTTGTATTTGACTCCAGCAATGATTTCTACACTTCCTCAAGAGCACAAGCTATTAACTTTGGTATCCCTGATGCAATATATCGTTACGCATCTAGACAACCTGGAGGACCGTTGTCTGTTTTTCAAGATCAATATGGTTTCCTCAACTCTACCCAGCTTATCTATGTGAGTATATTGACTCGTTATGCAACACTCCTTTCCAATGTGTCCAACAGACTCAGCATCTCTCCGTCGCTGCCCAGACTAATTACTTCCTCGCGAGTAACTCGACGATTCCTGCAAAACTCACAAACAATGTCGCACGTCTATTCATAGAGTGAGGGTTTGACTGACTGATCCGCAAGTTTGCTTGTCTCACGTTGCCCACAGACCAATTCAGGCTCATATCCTTTCTATTTTATTAATCACTATCGGGGTTGTCGGACTTGGAGTGCACTACATACACAGGCGTGCACGCCGCAAACTATGGCTGACAAGTCCTCCTGGTTCTATCGCCTCTATCGTGTCTTTGACCTCACGGTCTGGCTTTGGGCAACTCTTGCTACCTTACGACGACGAGCGACGGATGGTGAACAATCTGGCTGGTCTGAGGTTTTATATAGATCAACGGACTGGTGCCATCGTCGCCGAGGAAGATTTTGGCCAGGTAGAGGGTCCTGATGGGGTGGCATTGCTAGGACGTGAGACACCATATCACGACTTGACGCCCCCCGAGCGTCCGGATAGCATACCTTGGACACGGCCGATGGGAAGCCGATAATACTTACGAACGTAGATATGTACATAATCTCTAACATTGTACTCGGAGTCCTTACTGATCGCCATGTGCTCTCTGGTCGCGACCCATGGAACACATCCGAGTCGTCTGACTCGGACGTCGGACGAGACTTTCTTTTTCTGCCTCTCCAAACTCCGTATGCCCCTATCAATTAGCTATCGATGGATCGAAGCTTCAGATTCGTAAAGTGGTCTCAGTATCTGTAATCTTTACGTCAAGATACGCTAGTGGACCACGCGCAACATATCCGAAACCTTCACTGTGACTCAGGAGCAAGCAATGGTGTCACTGGACACGGCACATACTGCTTCCAGACGTCGTACACCCGCCTAGCCTACGCACCCGCAGAACCCATTTGGAATACCGTATAAAGCATACATCCACTACACACAATAAGGTCGATGCAGTACTATCCCAGCTATCAATACACTATCTCACATTCCGGTGGCACTCCGATACCAGGTCTTATTTTGCAATTCTCCAAAGAAATGACGCTACTTCGCCTCAATATACTCTTCGACCTACAGTTGCTGGAGTCTGGGCACTTTCCCGTTGACTGGATTAACTGTATCAGGGGGAGACCCTGCCGATGCCCCCGACGGTAGACCAATAGGATAAATCGGACTGTATGTGCTCAGGGTATGAAGTGGGTTCGCTTCGGAAAGGCATGATATATCGCCCCGGTATGGTTGACGTTGCAGTGTTTGCGCGCGAACGTAGTGGCCAAGGTGTCCGGTCAATAGGACCAAGAACAATAGTATTTTCTAATGCCTGCTTCCTTAGATTGAGTGTAATACGGGACACCATTGCCACCTAAAGTCAAGTTAGGATGAATCCGACAATTGTACGGGATCACATACTGTGAGCCTGAAAACAGCAGGCATTGGTCATGACTAGAGCTCCATATATTCGGATATGCTGTTATGCACTCACAGTAATCCGAGTCTATAGAAAAAGTGAGATGAGCACACGAGCCATCGTCAGTCTTCAAAGAGTGTTACACTAACTGCGCTGTAATGTTCTTTATACTTGGTCCTGCTTGCAAAATCATGGTTGTTATGACGACGTTTACCAAACAGATCACACTACAAACCAATCATCGTATCAGCCACACAAGTAAATGTATGAAGCAATCGGACGGTCTGCACCTGTAGTACAATATCCCATCTGATAACAATGTCCGAACAAGATAACCGGTCCTGCATTTCGTTTTGTACACTGTAAGTGTAAAAACACATGTGTCGTAGAGGAGTGGTAGCCATGCAGAAGCTGAAGCAATACCACCTCTGATCTGCGTTCAGCCAAGCACGTATATTCAGTGACTGTCAAGCACACTTACAAGGAGGTCTTAAAGATCATCCTACATGCTGTATGACAAGCCATTTAGAAGGTAATCGGTTGTGATGCTAGAATCATGCCACTCACAGTGCACCTCTGACACATGCGGGACCGCTTCAAGACCCTATCAGAATGTGTTTGGGAGATAGCGAAAACGACAGACCTTCCCCGTTAGTGAGCAGCCAGACATTTACCCCAAGCCATGTGAGGAACAACAGAATAACACCTAAAATGACTGTCTTCTGTTGATTATAAAGAGCGTAGACTCTTGAACACCCTGGCGTAAACGGGTGGTACAATTCACCTCAGTAACAACCTTACCGGAGAAACATTATGAGCCCAGCTACTTGCGTGCCTATGACAGTCATGACTCCTTCATATCGCACGAAATGTTGACAGCTATGAATATGATAGATTAGGTTTCATAAAAAATAAACGAGTTCCAAACGTCTACAACGTTTTACCGGTGAGTAAATATGTTGCATTTAAAATGTGGCAGACTTACTTCAGTGTCCCACTCGGGAAGTGTGAACGCTAAGCTAGTTTGAAAAACTACGTCTGACATCGTGGGTGGGTGTAACTCACCGACGAGATTCACAATGAACCCGAGGGGAGTAAGATACCTGTTCTGCTTTGCTGATGAGACGTCTAACATGTGATGCCTCGCTTCACACTCACGAGTAAGAATAGGTATACCACTGTATCATGGATGGTGTTAAGATAGATTCAGTGAATTCACTAGTCAATATCTACTCACAGAGTCCGTTGTTACGTTTCCATATGAGTCTGACCTGTGGTAACACAACCAATCTAAGGAATAGAACACGAATCAAGTTTGTGAGACCACCTACTTCGTCATCGAACGTTATGAGGTGATCCCAAACAAGTATCGAAAATCCAGCAATAGCCACCATCTTTCAGCTTTCAGCTCAAGAAAATAGCCCTTAGTAGCACCACGCACGACTGTGTAACGCCTAAATTATGTTAAGAAGAGTGAACTCAACTGCAAGGGTAAAGGACTTCGGGTATACACACGCATCACGGATATCCCTGTAAGCTTCAGATAACTCGATGGTCGAGTCGGATACAGACATGGACAGCGAGGAGACTGGGAGGAAACTCGGAGGGGATTTATACTGATCAATATACTGATCAATATTGGGACGTGAGTCGAGTGATTGGGCATGCATACGCTGTATATGATAAAAAGGCAATGCCACTAAGGGCGTGCAATGGCCACAGACTTAACCAGCTATGGGGTTGATGCATTGGCTGTGTATTGATACAGTATGATCACATTGAGCATCTTCGGAAGGTGAGAATGCCGGTGGAGTATCATGATGGTGAAGGTTATCAGGCGGGAGTTACAGCGGCTAACGAAAGTCAATGGAAAAGTTGACACAAAATGTTTGCCCTCGGGTGATCCCGAGCAAGGACCCCAGATGTAACCCTAGTAAATTTGTATAGTAGTCAATGCGTTCCGTCCGTGTCCGCTTGCCACCCATCCCGCCCATCCTCGTTCGAGCTCCCTGCCCGTCCAGCTTCGAGTACAACCCGCTCACCTCAACCTCTGTCCGTGTCATTTTGTGCTCTACCACTTGTCTCGTGCCCTGTCCATGTCAATTCAGAC
>JBBPKJ010000494.1:0-23222 GCA_038089195.1 Brasilioporus rufonigricans | reverse complement strand
GCCCCACTGACAACGACCAATAGCATAGGGCAGTTGTTCGGACAGCAGCTGTGCTGTATGTGGCCGAGGGATTTACGCTAACAACCAGATAAGCGATTGAAGAACCGACGACGGCCAGATATATCAGAACAGGAAGCGCAAGGGCATATTTGTTGCCAATCAGGACATAGCAACGATACACCTAGGATTGCGGTCAACTCACTCTTGAGCTATCACGACAACGCCAACGAAACTCACAAGAAAGGCATCAGAACACCACACATTCACGACGTAGGCGACGGTGATGAACACGTTGGGCCAAGGAGATAGTATACTCGTATAGGTCTGGCCAGCCAAGTTAAACGTGGACAGGAACTGCTGAGGTGAGCTGTACATCTGAATTGCGTTGTACAGCGTTGTAACGACCAGCTGGAACAATGTGAATACAAAGAGGATTTTGTTTCTCTTCTTGTGGAGGAGTACTAGATTCGTTACGGCGACGGCGACATAAATGCCTGCGAAGGAACGTTGGCGGGAAAGGTCCTAATTGCAGGCACTGATCAGAACTCACCGTAAATAATGTACCCTAGAGCATTACCTTCGAACGCGATGATGTATTGATGAATTAGAGGAGGAGACTGCGGGGGACTGGATGTTGACATCCCGACCTTGGGCTTCCGATGCAACGTCTTGTCGGAGGGCTAGGTGGACAGGTTTTAAATGCGAAATCCCGGCATTATAAACAGACCGCGCCTCAAGTACTGATAACAGGAATGGTGGAATGAAGGACCCTTACGTGGGATGATGACGCTCATATCCTGATCTATCGGGCACCGCAACAAGCTGAACATTGTCTTGGGAAGATCGATGTACCAGGCGCAATGTCGTTATGTAATACTGCTAAATAGGCTTGGACTGACAGCGTTTATACAGATCACTGACCGTACCGGCGGGGATGATGGTAGTAAAGAAAGAAACGGGTGTGAAAGCTGACGCAGAACTTGCTGACGACACAGCAAGTTACGGTGAGCGCTTGGGCTCACTGAGTATGAAGGTAATTTCATGGACTGGACCACTGGCACGCATTCATGCCCAGTCACTGGCTGTGGTGGGACCACGATTAGAACATAGCCAGCTCGGAAAACGGATAAGAAATTTACCGAAAGCACTGATCCCTTTTAAAAATGAACCGCTGCATTCCTTCTCCAGCTGTTTTCATTGGCTGTCGTTCTCCAATCTTCCGGTCTCTTACGTAGTAAGCGGTGAGCCTGCCAGTGAGGGGAAAGATGGTAGTAAGCATTCCGTCAATGATCCATGTCGACTTCATTGCCAGGGAGTTTCGTTACACCGAACTTGTCACCGTACCAAGCAAAACTCATTGTGATGTGGTTGCGAATCGGTTGACAAGGTGGTGCTGTTAGTGAATCGTCGAGTGATAGGATAGCAGTACGTGGAAGAGAAATCGACCATGATCAGACGTAACAGAGTCGGCAAAACAGACGGGTGAAACGTTACAGACAGCAAGAGACCAAAACCAACACATGGCATGACTCAGAGGGGATAATGTGGTCGCCAACTTCGTGAATGCACCAAGAGACAATCATAATCATTAGGCCGTAGTACATAGGCTCATAATGCATATGCTAGTGACGCATAACCGTCATATTGCATAGCTTTTTGGCGGGTCCCGAGTTGGGCCCGGCCAAAATGAGTAGATTATGCATTACGATAGGGCCTTGAGGGCAGGCAAGTCGTTATGGATTGCGAAATTTTCACACCGATGGGGACTCCCCCACTTCCGTCGCAATGCTCGATGTGAAACAGAAGCCCCGTGATAAGCACACCAATCATCCACAAGCAAAATGGTAAAATGAAACTGATATCTGTGATTCATCTGGCAGTCTTTCGTACTGTGATGGATACTGAGGGTGATTCCGAGGCTGCACCCACAACCATCGAACCACTTGAGCAAGCTGCAATCTATCGCCCAGGACAACTGAAGATCCAAACTTCACTCCTCCGAAAGAGCTGCCCCAGCTGAAGTTAGTGCAAGACGTGCTTATGGAATCTGTCACCCACCTCAAGGCGTGTAACTGTGTTCTTAGACCTATTCCAACTGTAGACGAATTGATTGATCTTGCAGAGGAAGCGGAAATCAGCGACAGAAAACTTTTTTCTTCTAGCGAAAAGGGTAAGGTGATTGTGGCTATGGTACTGCATGAGATGGCCGTGGCAAGAAGTGAGGTGATCGAGCTCGACTCCTAAGGAGAGTCGAACAACGTGCAATCGTGTGTTCCATGGACTCGGGCCATAGCAATAGACCAACAACTTGACAGGGCGATGATGGACTATAGCGAGGCTGATGACTGGGCATTGATGAGCAGCTGTGCCGCTTCTGGGCGCGCACAAGGAAACAAGAGTTTAGTTGGGCAAAGCAGACAACACTGGACGAGCACGTTTGTAGTGTAGAGCTTATGCGACAGTAATGTCACACTTGGTCACACACTGTCGTCTTGCATAAACATAATCATGCATAACGTTTTGGAGGGTCCCGACTCTATGTATTATGAGCATATATAGAGTATATTATGTGAACAGAAGCATGCTTGTGTAAGTTTAATCTGACCATGAGGTTGTAGAAATACTTGGAGAAGTTGAGATAGACTGGATTCAATATCACACAACTTGAATCGGTCAAGGAGAGCCTGTAGACCATAGAATCTTACCTGGGCCATGGCCATGACCACGTCGTCTACATTTCACAGCAAGTAGAGAAAGGATAAAAAATGCTGACCTAGGATGATAACAATGTAATCACATTAGTCAATGACCGATCCAGTGTTTGCGCTGCACCTTAAAAACTAGTATACAGTATTAGCGACTACGTACTGAATCACGAATACACAACAGTCAGCACGAGATTTTCATGATAGCAGAACTTTCATTCTAATAGAGTAGACCTTCCGCACATCTCTGGACCCCATAGGCTCTCGCAGCTACACTATCCCCCTTCCCCTACAGAGGCCCACACACATATACTGGACCTACCAGGGTGAATGCCGATGGAACATGCAGGCCCCTGCCAGGCCTTGCTAGCTACGACACGGGACAGACCAGTAGTACAGGATCAACACAATGCATCCTATCTGGGCATACCCCGGCTGTGACCCCTGCTCTGCGCTGGTGCGGTGCGGCTTGCAGGGCCACCCACAGCTCCTACACGGGTCGATACACGGGCACTACGACTTGAAGAGTATCACGGGAGTAGGTCAGGGACACAGTATTAAACGGCCCGAGCTATTCTCGAAGACAGGTAGATGGGGATTATCTGTCTGGGCTTCGACATCAGCAACAACGATATGGATGGTGTGAACGAAAGTAAGCTAGTTGATGGCAGCTTCTCAGGACAAGGCGGGTCAAGTGGTTATGAAGGGATCTAGCACCTTGCCATCTGGGAACGCTTGCTTAGTGCTCGATGGTGTGACGTCAGTGTTCTTTCTCCCGTGGATCAAACCTTGCAGACTTTGGAGGACACGTCACCGAAAGCTGCAAACCAGAAGACTGCCCCAGAGGATGAAAAGTACATTGAACTAATTGAAGGGGAGCGGACAAACAGCACGAGCGCGCGATTTAGATTCACAGTGGAGCGCGAAGGCACTGCTTTTGCACGCTCGACTTCCTCTTCCTCAAGAATGACCGAAATGAAGTCTTCCACAAAAATTTTGATGTCCAGCTTTGCCAGTGTGGCCATGAGTGAGTTGATAGGGAAAGAACGAGAGGTGGAAGCGTGGAAGGAGGAGAGGAAGAAGACATGGCGAGTACAGTGGATGCGGTGAGGATATCCTGTACATCTATGCTCGAAATTCAAAGACCGACTCGGAGCCTCAAGCAGCTAACAACCAGTGCCCCAGGCTCGACCACCCCACTAGGACATTGCAATGTGCTCGTGACATTCCACGACATTCCTGAAGGAGTAATCAACATATAGCACGAGGGGATGTAATCATCTGTTCAGAGACTTGATTGTCGAGCAACACAAAGCTAGTGCATGGTTCAAAGCAAGGAATGGAGCCACTTCAAGTTGGCTCATGACGACGTCAAAGGGAGTAGATGTACAGGCATGCCAGTGCGACTATGGTCCTTATATCGAGTGACAAAAGTGAAAGAAGGCCGAAACTTGGAAATGTAATAAATTACGAAAAATCCACGACTTGTCAATGTGGAATTGCCCATCATGAGTTACTCCGGGGCGCCGTCCTGGCCCTCAATTCCGCGAGCATACCATAATTCATGAATATCCAGTGGCGAGTTTATGTCCCGAGTAGGATGGTCTCGCCCAGTCTTACCTGTAACCTGGGTCTCCATTGGTTGTGCAATGTCAGCAAGGCTGTCCCAGCAGTCAATGCCCTTGGTCGCCTGCTGTCCCGAAGGATCGGGTTCTACTGCCGTCGTCATCCAATTATCACGGGGTGCGAGATCTCAACCGCGCCAACCGATCCTACTTACCCGCAGCCTGAGAGAGCTCGGTTATTCCTACCCACGCGTCGTCTACTGGTTTGTCTGCTTGCCCAGATAGATCATCATCGCGTTCTGCGATCGCCTCCTCCTCTGCTTCTATATTACAGTGTCACACCGGTCAGGAGTCCCTTCCCGTTACAAGTGAAGCTACTCACCAGAAATCAAAGTATACCATAGCTTGATTGGTGGGAGCCTCATATGCCTCGACAGACCGTTTGCTGCCACGATGTGTCGTCACCAGGGGGTACTTGTCACTTTCAACCGTAGCTGACGTACCAGCATGAACGGTATCGACGGGAGTCCTTTCACCATGGATGACTGCATTGTGCCCTAAGCATTCAATAATACGAGCATGAGCAGCCATTCGACTCACCAGCACCTTGCACCACAGCCGTCCACACCAGGAGGACGACCAACACGATGAAGAAAGCCTCTGAAAAATTAAAACTCGGCGAGAACTGCATGAATGCAGGATTGGATGCGGGAACAGTAAAATAAATGAGGCTTTTAGCAACTCGGACTGAGAGTGATAAATGGAGTGCTGCTCGCCGCCTCGCGCTCAGATGCATGCATAGCATTGATCCGCACACATGGACTTGCGGCGACGGTGAGTGGTATTAGTACTAATTCGTTCTGATCCAGATGGTCTGTGACAATCGGACCTGCGATGCTATTGGCGCAGAGCATCGAGCATGCAGCATCCTCGGTGGATCGTGCAGCGCCCATATCACGGCCTGGCTATCTTCTTTACGTCACGGATGAGGCCAAAGGAAATGCTTGATCGAGACGGAACTTCTCTTCCATCGCGGCAGCGGCAAGGACACCAACACAGCTACACCATCTCTGATGGCCCTACGGAGACAGTACCGACCAAAAACGAGACTCCTGGTTCCTGCGACATACCAAAGGCAATCCTGGGATACCCAAACATTTCACTCGTAACGAACCGGTGCGGGGGGGTTAACCTAGGAGTAGTAGCGTTGATCATGGGGACCCACAACCCAGCGCTGGGGCGACCATGAAGAGCGGTCATTAGTCTGGACTGCTGTGTGCTTATGCACCATTGTGCCTGGTAACAACCATGCAACGCCAATATTCTGTGTCTAATTTCAAATAAGGTAGGCGCTGTTTGTAAAGAATTATTTGGAGCGTGAATGTGGCTTCGATGAGAGGTCGCGGTGTCCATGGCCGCTCACAAAAAGACGTCAAACCACGGATATTAGGACAATTCGGTATTTATTCAGACACCCGGAAAATAACTGAGAACGTAGGACAAGCAGGACGGTGTGATAGCGGGGCCGCACAGCAGGAACCAAGGCACACGAAGCTCGAAAAGACTGGTGGGTACACGTGCACAACGACAACGGTGTTGATCCGCTGCAGCACAGCACGATTGTCTGCCTCTTGAAAACGCAGCAATCCTAGGCTGTGGAGCACGGACGAGTGACCCGCGGAAACCATACACGTGTAATGCAGTGCGCATGAAACAAATTTTCACCTTGGGAGCAGAACGCGCGTCAGTTCTCATATGCATAAAATATACAGCCAGACCATCTGCATGCACCTGTTAGGGATATACGAGACTGTGGCAGCGGACTGCGTTATAGCGCAGGCTTCTGCTCGCTTTGCATCACCCAGAATCCTGCGGTAATATCTTTAGAAACCGATTACGTCCATCAACATGAATGAGTACCTTGCCGCCGTGGCGACCGTATAAGCCGGAACTCCATGATGCAAGGGTCGGATGCGCAGGCCACGGCGATCTCCAGGGTCTGAATGGAACCCATATTGCACCGGAAGGAAGGTGATTCCACGGAACGCATGCCATCAAGGACGATGTCGCCAATGAATTCTTTCCGCGAGGGCAATGACGTTGGAAGTGCGGACGGGTCGGGTACCGTGTCTTCTAGACGCCACAAAGTGAGGTAGGGGCTCTCCCCAATGTGCCCATATCCCCGCGCGGAGTGCCCGTGGTTATGTGCGGTCGAGCGGGAAAGCTCGAATTTGACGGTACAATACTCGAGGCCATAATCGCGGACGCGATGCTGTATAATGACGGTGCGCTGTAGGATATGGACGAGCATGGGTGAGTAGACTGGTCCTTGGACACGATGAACACACATACCTCGGAGTCCAGCCGCACGATCGAACCATTGCCGAGTGCGTGATGGACAAATTGGTCCTCTGTCGCTCCAATGAAATCGGGGTAATGAGTGGACGAAAACGGCCATGATGGTGAAGATTCGTTTCGTATGAGCTTTTCCAGTCCGTTGTAAGGGCTACCAATGGAAGCGTCCAGATAATCGACATGCGGTTCTTGCGAGGACAACTGGATGACGAGAAGATTCCGAACGGTAACCGCGATGGACAGGATGGCGAATGTGGTTAGCCAAAATGAGGTGTCAAGGAAGAAGCGGCGCCTGGATGTCTGAATAGGAGTTCTCTTGCTGTCCGGTGAGGCCATCAAGGTCTCCTCATCCGGGGCAGGTACAGGGTGGTAAGAATGCGCACCAGGCTCGCGAGAAGCAATAAACGGAATTGTGAATGGAGATGGCATCCAGACTTTCTTATGACTTTGCGATGGCTAAACTCGAGGACTCACTCCAAGGGACGGGGAGGTAAGTGTAAGCATATATGCATTGCCCGCGAAAGGATCACAGCTAAATTCATCGCCATGTGGCCCAGTGCCCGTGCTGTGTTAGCGTCAAGCGACGGGGATTCATATCATTGCCCTTCAAGCATCGGATGCACGAGTCAGGTACCACCACGTCCAAATGAAGATAAAGGTGCCTCACACGCGAGAGCAGGACGGACGAGCTATACCTCGCTGACTCTTCATAACCTCTACATGGAGACACCAAGTAAACTCGCATCCGTATCCTGGGAGCTTGCTCTCTGGTCGACCATTGCAATGCTGCTTGCCGTATGGAGCGCAAGTACCGTGAGAAACCCACCTGAAGCTATTATAGACGCCAAGGGAGATGGCACGCTGGACATGCACTACAGTCAGTCTGAAAACTCTCACGACTCGGATAGTAAACTCATCATGTTGGTCACGCGCAGGTTTGGTAGGGGATGACTACCCTGCATACTACCCGATGGAGATTCGAAACGCCATCATGTTTCCAGAGGACACAGTGCACTATCCCATCGACGGGGATGATGCACTACGACAATGGGAAACGCAGTTCCCGACAGTCGGGGAGGGGTGGGTATGTCTTGGTCCAGAACGTCGCCCCTTTGCTTTGACGATGTACCATGAACTACATTGTCTTGGACGTCTTCGATTCGCCCTCGAGAAAAGTGCCAATCGGACATACGAAGCGCAAGCGGAACATGTGCAACATTGTCTGAATTACTTGCGAGCGATGGCGCTCTGTCGGGCGGACGTAAGCCTGGAACCCGTCATAGATGCCAGTCTAGCTGTCGATTCGACGCAGCCACACCTGTGTAGGGATTGGGTTCAAGTGTACGAGGAGGCATCAAGGAACGCGGAGCAATGTTGGAAGCCGAGAACGTAGCTCACGAGTACCACTTTTCAGTCGTTGCCATCTCACAAGCTCATACAATAGTAATCCTTTCTGCGAACAAACAACACATCAATGTTATGTTTATCATTTGTCGGAAGCTTGCAGCCCAGTAGCTGTACAGAAAAGAGTTCTCGCATAATTCACATGAACACTTCATAACAAGACAAGATAATATCCAGCGGCTTCATACCCTCATTCCAACATTAACGAGGTTTTGGGACAGGAGGAATGGTCGGTGTTTCGAGATACTCACCGCCGCCAACAGCAATATGAGTTCTGCCTTCATCCTCAATGGATTCATCTCCAGAGTTCCCTGGGATACTACGATACTGAGGTACTCCACCTTAGTCGTTTCGAACTCGCATTTATCTGGCTTCAATGACAATTTGTGTTCGCGAAGTACTTGTAATACTTTGGATACTACCTTTTGATGATGTTCCATCATGTTTGTAAAAATCATGGTGTCATCCATATAGACAACTACATATCCTTGATTAACGAGATCATGAAAGATATGATTCATCATTGTTTGGAAAGTAACGGGTGAGTTCGTCAAACCAAAGAGCATTACGAGCTATTCAAAAAGACCTCGGTTTGTTCAGAATGCAGCCTTCCATTCATCTCCCTCTTTCATACGGATGTTATTATAGCCCCATCGTATATCAAGCTTCGTGAAATACTTAGCTCCATTGAGCTTATCGATCAATTCATTGACCAACGGGAGAGGATATCTGTTTTTCGCGGTGATGTTGCTAAGTCTGCAATAGTCTTATACGGGGTGTAAACGTCCATCTATCTTTTTGACAAAAAAGAAGGCGGATGCGAAAGGAGATTTGGAAGGACGAATTCTTCCGGACTTAAGATTTTCTTCCAGAAACGTGTAGAGTTCTTTCTGCTCACCCAATATCAAGTTAGACATTTGCAATTGATGACATGGTCACCGGGTAGAAGTTCGATGGCGTGGTCCTACGGTCGTGACGAGACGTCCCAATATGAATGATAGGCTTCAGGAATGATTTCTTCGAATGACACTTTCTTCTTCGTCACGTTTGCTGCTGCTGCCACATCCGTTGCTATGTTTCTGGTAAGATAAGAATCAACGTTTAATCGGAACGAACACTCCCCCTCTTCCAGGTCATCAGCATCCTCGTCGTCCATCAGCGTGGGAGGATTATCGTCGCTGGAAAATACGATGGTCCCCTTCACTCAACCAATGGAAGGATTGTGATGGGCGAGACAATCATAACCCAAAAAGATGGCGTGAGACGAGAGGGTGGTCACTGCAAGTGTTATCACTTCCTCATGTCCTTGGATGTTCATCGGGAGTATGACAAACTCAACGAGCCCAGCCGTATTGGGTTCATTGTACACGGGAAGGGGGCGTGGAAGTCGATGTGTGATGAGTCCGGGGGCGGTGACAATTTCCGATCAATAGTTGACCCGGTACATCTGGAGTCAATCAAAGTGGAGACTACTTGCGTTGAACGGTCCGGCATAGTCAATTGTGCCGAAATCGTCAAAGAAGGCGATTAACATCGTTCACTGCGGGTTACGTACTTGGGGCGATGTTATAATTCCCTCAGTACGAATGTCGCATCCTCGTTCGTCATAAGCTGTAACTGCCGTAATAGTTGGGGTGTCACTTCTTTCTGTCGTGTCTCATGGACAAACGTTCGGAGGTGGGAGAGCTCAAGTTTGTCTTCGGCGTTATCAGCTACCGCTTTGATCCATTGGATATTCCATGGATCGATTGTGTTGAGCCATGTCCGCTTACCGCTTCGTATGGAGGGGCTTTTGATTGCTTGCGGACTTGCGTCCACAGAGGCTCCATTCGCCCGGATTTGGTCTCGTACGACCACTCCTCCATTTGTTGATGAATTCTCAGCGGGAACCCTAACCCTTGAAGACTCAAGCGTCTTTTTCTTCTCGGGCTTATCCATGACTCTACTTTCTTTCCAGAGTATGATAATTGGGGTTTCAATACAGTTGGCTTTCATCGGGTCGATAGTGAGGAATGCATATCAATTGGATGGCTGTTGTACATGAGTAGTATGGCGACTGTTACCTACTACTCTTGTCCAAAACCCGTTTCTTTGACGACTTGCCAAACTTGTTCCTCAAATTCTTTGTTATTCGTCCAAGCCAATTCCTTTCCCAAGAATGTCATGCGGACTTGTCGTCGAGGGCGAGGAGGGTGCTTGGCGCAGGGCCATGCTTCGCCACAGTATCTGCACTTACCAGCTGCGCGAGCTGCACTGAGATCCATGGGGAGGCCCTGTCCAGGGTACACTCCCTCGGCGTCAGGACCATGCTGTGCCTGCGGGTTCTCAGTCGAAGGGGACGGCTGATCGGCAGTGTGTTTAATGGGGCGAAAGGGTTGCGGGACGGAGGAGGTGATAGTGATGCAGTCTCTCCTTCGGTCAGCGATTTCCTTGAGGATGCTGTCGGCTTCCAACAAGGCATTTTTCCACGCCGTGAGAACTTCGCTCCTCAGAAGAGCGGGTTGGAATCGCTCCACATATTCAACAACGTCATTGTCGAGAGCCTTGCGGATCTGATTAACCAAGATTCTTCCGTATACATGTTCGTCATACCCGGCCTCGATCATCAGATGCCGGAATTCTACGAAGAAGTCCTGTACCGTCTGATTCTTTTGCTGTTGAAGTCGGAAAAGCTTCGTTTCAGCATCCCTCTTCATCGTCATTGGCTGGAAATGTTTTTGGACCTCTTCAACGAAGTCCTTCCATGTTACCTTATCTTGCTTCCCTTGTTGCCAGAAAAGATCCGCAAATCGCCCAGCCGCGTTTTTTCCTTTCATGTAGGATAGCGCAACTATGATCTTGACACGATCTGGTGGGGATGTTTCAAATCTGGCAAGATAGAGTTCAACGGATTTCCACCATTGAACAAAATGCTCCTTTTGACCGTCGAATACATCCGGTTTAGACTTTCCGAACTTTATTTCTTTTTGCAGAGGGGTGTAGGGACTAGCAACGGGACTAGGAAGATGGACCCGAGGAGGAGGATTGGGTAGTGGTTGTCGTGGCGATGGTATTGCCGGGCTGAAGAGTCCAACAGTTGGAGTAACCGGTGGTGGAGATGGAGGTGGTCCGGCAGTAACAGGATTGTTCATGGCTTGTTGATACCACGTCGCATAGGCCTGCATGAACTCGGTCTGAGGATCGAGTGACATTCCTGCCATTCTATCCGCTACGTAGGATAGAGCGGGAGAGGTGTGAGATGGTGGAAGCGGGACATGTTGCGGAGATTCTGCGAGTTGTAGGGCGTTCATACGCTCACCTCGCGCGAGTGGGGTGGTTTCTTCTGCTGCAGGAACCGGGGAACGAGGGCACCGCATTGATTGAAGGACTCCTGGGTTCGACATGACACGCTATGCCACTCAAAGAAGAGCAGCGGAATGCGGGAGTATGAGGATGGTCGCTGTGGTGACGAAAACGGACAAGCCGTACGTGCCACCTGGGTGCAGGAGTGGGATTCAGGAAGATGAGGACCGGGTAGAAGCACCAAGATTCTCGAGCGAGAAAAGAACAAGCCGATAAAGAAGACGACTGGGCTGGCGTAGATTCGGAGAACGAAGTAGTGGATGGACGAGAAGCAGTCCAGGATGGGTTCAGTGGATTAGGACCAGTCTCGGTAAAATGTTATGATATTTTCAAGCGTTGAGCTCCAGGGAACCCAATATGCGAGGAAACAAGTAACTACAGATATACCGAAACTGGAGAGACATTATTGTACATGCGACACTTTATATGTGTCAGGACTGATTCCAACACGATAAGCACTTTATCTATAGGTTTGCATCCACCTTAAAACTATTCACCGTGCTCGAAATTCCCGTGGTCGTTGAGTGCTCAGATTGTAAGGTGATCAGTCGCGTCCATTGAAAGAAAATCTTCACCTCCAACAGGGACGATCCCATTTCATCTGTTTGCCCCGAGTTTCTACAACAAACACTACGCACCGATTGTGTTCCGCATTCTGATCAGCCAGCCACATGTCTGGTATTGGCAGAGACTTGCCTCCAGGGAATGCATGTGGTCTCGATTTTTCCTCTCATCAAGAAGTGTTTGATGGCATCACACAGAACCATCCGGTAATGGCTTCGTACACTTATCCCGTGTACTCGAATATTGGCTACTCACTGCTGGAAATTGTGAACGTGGCTGTGAATATAGCTGCGAGAGGTTTGTCTGCGCCATCAATGCACGCTGAACTGGTACAACAAGATATCTTTGGACCATTGGGATTCAACGGAACCTCGTTCTTAGTGACAGAGAAAAATATACAGAAACTCTAGGGGGATTGTACGTATTTCGACACTTATTTCGTCTTGCAGTGCTGAGTCGTCTTCAGGTCCACAGTTTCAAGGACACCATGAATCCCTCGGGGGACATATGATCTCTCTTTCCGATCTCGTCAAGCTTATGCACGTGTCAATATTCTCTCACCATCTACAGTCCATGGATGGATATGCCTTATTCACATCTGGTTTGACAACCATTCCATTGTTGAGCATTATAGGAGATTTACACATCGACGGACTCTTAGGGCAGAAAGCAAAAATTACATCGAAAGTGTAAACAATATTCGCCCTGCAGGACAGATGCTCTTCAGTTGGCCCTGTCGCAGTAGGAGAACTTTCCGATCACCATATCGCGTGCACTCTTAACCCTGTTAAATTGTACGGTGTCATCATGCTACAGTCAGATTCGACATTGGAGACGGTTGGACTCACGAAGCTTGTCACGAATTGCGAGCTGGCGGCGTTCAGCCACATGTTAGAAGTCATCGTACGCCGTAATTTAGTCAGTACATGCCGTTTAACGGATAGGTTGACATCACTTACAGAAAGCGACTGTGGGTCGATGTATGTGACCAAATACACCATTGACGGTACAGATGTATCGACAGTGTTTCAACCAATATGGTCACCTTTGACATGGATAACCACGGTGAACGAGTTTCCTGTCTACCTGCTATTAATGCGATGTTGCAGGGGTGCTTTGACGAAACCCTTGAACAAGGATTTGCGTTGGCTCGAATATTCACGAACTCTGCCCTCTACCAGTGGGATTCTGCGAGCGATGAGATTCACTAATTTGTGCAGAACTGACTGGACTCTCGACGGTCTGGAACTCACCTCGCCTAACAATCGTGATGATCACGGATACGAAATCTGTAACCTACCCTTTCATATCTTGGTAAGAGGTGCACATAAGGATGGCCAATATTGAATCTTCGTCCGAAAGTTTTTTGATGGCGTGGCTAGTATCCTTTGTCTCTCTGACTAACTCCACTTGAACTTGAAGTCGTGTGACATCATTGTATCGTCACATCGATATGCGTTTCTCTGCATGTCAGACAACGATGGGCAACGAGTGTCTTTCTGATGGGACCATCCAAGGATGTTTGCGACGGAACAATGCGGGGGCCAGGATACCCTCGACATTCAGTCGAGTTTGATACAATTCCCGAGCGCTGGTTGGTTAGCCCAGCAAAGGAGATTACCTGACGAATTCCACATTCGGGGGAGTTAGCCCATGGGTGTAGGGCAGCAAGTCAAGGAACTGATTTTCCATTCTCTTTCAAATACAACTATCGAATCAGAAACACAGGCTCCATTCAGAACCCCCAGGGGTCTTACAGTCCAGTGCCAGCCGTTCCACAACACATTAGACCCCTCACGACAAAACTCAAGGAGGTACGGAACTGGGTTCACTGCAAAGAGACGCAACGCTGCGCTCGGCATCCTGGTACTACGTGTCGGAAGTCAGACAAACCCACTCACTTAAAGTGCTGCCAATGGATGGTTTGTTACTCATAAAAGCGTTGCAGCATGTAAACTCGTAGCTCGTACACTGGTCACTGGCGTCGATCAGGTAACAGCCGGTTCCTTGGTAACCCCTTGCCCTTTCCATTGCTCATTGGTCACTCTCAACAATGAACAGATCATAATGTTATGCATAGGCCAACTGAAGGGGACTTTGCAAACTTGTAAACTTCGGAGAATTGCTTGTTTCAGGACCCCTTCTCCAGCATGAGGCCAGGTGCAATTCCACGTTCATGACAGCTTGTGATGCCAACGTCAATTTGTCGGAACATCAAAGATCAATCTGAAGTAAATAATAAGTAAAACACCTCGTAAATGGTGGCAGTAACTACACCAGGTTGAATTATTCCTGTGCGCTTTTGACATACTCAGCCGTGGGTGCCAGGTACTGCCGGTGGGGAAACGAACGTGATTTTCAACCATAATACAAATGCTCTGAGTCGACTCTGACACGAGCGGTACGCTCACTCACCTCTGACACAACTGGCAGCCTTTCAAGGGTCACCTATCACTGTACCTTGAATTGCTCAAGCTACTGTAGTCGAGCTCGATGGTCTGATGACCACCAGACTGTTATTTTGATGCGAGAAACCATGACTATAGCCAAATTATTGTGGACATACGCTTTCTATATTGCTCTGAGTGAGAATTTGAGTTAATGTGAGTTGCTCCGTTCAACAAGCGCGTTCGTGGACTTCTTTGAAAAAGTCCGAGGTGAGCAGGAACCGTCTGTGTCCAATATATTCTCACAATCTATCTGTCCGTGCCTCAAGGTGTGATGCCAGTGCTCTATTTCATGCTTGATACCTGTGTTTACACATAAACCTCTAGAGAGCATCCGCAGCGTAGTCTTGCCATCCAGGAAGACTCACCATACTCACCCATTCACTCCCTCAGTTCAAGTTGCACGTTGCCAATCAGCAGGACTCTCTTACTTGCGGAAGTAAGTCTAACCTGTTGACTCCGTCATCTCTCATCGACGCAATCAATGGGCCGAGGTTGGCCTGCCAGTGGTTTCCTGGTGTGATCCCTGGGATGGATGAATGGAGACTTCATCTCCAGTGCTTTTCGTAATAAATATGATCCTGATTTACGTCAGAATGATTCGGAAATCATTGTCTTGATGAGTTCAAAAACCCCGCATTTTGCATTCTCGTCTGAGGCTGACGTGAAACTTGTAGACCGTAACTGTCAGACTCATTCATCTAGATGTGGCCATGTATGGCATTTACTGCATGACAGAGCAGGATTGGAATTTATCATTCCTCGCCAACTTGATAGCCATCGTCTCCGTGCAGTCGTGGTTGTAGAACGCGACGACACTGCCATCAACATGACTCGTCTCAGGGAACCTATCCTTTGCTTGGGTCCTGTGAATCAGGTATGTACCAACAATGGCTATTGGAAACGCTTGAATGTCGGACCGAGCTGGTGTGATACTCGCCAATAGTTCAGCCGAGTCATTCGCTACTCGTTTTCCTTCATCAACTATGGGGTCCGGGCCTTGAACACACGGTCATGCATCTTTGGACAAACCCTTCTGCGGGTCATTGTTCGGGTGGCCAGTTGTCGGGCTCCACGGGGAGTTAGTCCACGATAAAATTCTGTGCAAAAGGACATACAAAGAACCTCTTGTGCAGTGTTGCCCCTGCAGCCTCGATGAGTTCGATCTCTTCAGGGGTGAGCTCGGGCATGTCTTCCGTGTCGAGATATTCTCTGATGCGCTCAGCCTTGAGTGATTTGCTGCCACGGATCACTCAGCACGCATACCGCCGATGAACATTGGAACGTAATCGACTCACGTTGCAACAAGCACGCCCTTTTGTTTCAACCATTTGTTGAGCACCTGACCGTCGGACACAGGGCACCCCCAAGTGTTCTCCAAGCGTTGGCGGATTTGTTCAATGACTGGGTCGAGAGGACCACCTCTGCCAAAGACGATTGGTGATAACCCGCCATAGGAACAAGTCACGATGCGATGTTTTTCATGGATGGCAAGATTAGGTTCGAGAGCCTTCCATACATAGGGGTGAGCTTCAATCTGTCCCAAACCGGTGAAGGACTGAATGACTACAATTGGATTCGTATATCTTTACCTGATTTACAGCCGGGATGGTCGTGCCCGGCACTCCGAGGATGTCCTCGAGGTGGTCTGCCGTAAAGTTCGAGACTCCGATCGATCTCGTCAAACGCTCCGCCTTGGCTTCCTCCATACCCTTCCATACCTCCCGAAGCTTGCCCGCATGCTGGTATGTTTGGTGGATCAAGTACAGATCTACGTATTCCAGTCCGAGCTGCTTCAAGGACTTCTTTAGGGCGCTGCTTGGTGTTTCCCCTGGTGCCAGGGCTCCCAGCCTCGTTGTAATGTACAAGTCCGATCGTGGCTTTCCTGATGCAACGATAGCAACGCCAAGTGGGGTCTCGTTCCTGTACATTTGTGCCACATCAAGGTGGGTGAACCCGTTCTCGATGGCGATGGTGAAGGCGCGTGTAGCGTCCTCACCAAAGAACGCGTTCCCTGTTCCGAAGGCCACCCAGGGGGCCCGTGTTCCATCGTTTAGAGCCAAGGTAGAGGCGGGCATTCAGAGAGACAAGTCAAGGACGTGATGACAAGTTAGATACAACCCTGCGCGCCACCCTCGGCTTAAATGCGAGCTCCCGAGTAAGAGGAGGCAGCATGTCAGCCATCGCGTAATCAGGTTCGAGTGTACACGTAGTTCTGCCTTTTCCAGGCGTTGAAGTGGGCTCTGCTTGGATAACGATCTTATTTCTGGAAAATCTTTATCGCTCGTATGGGCATGTCTAGGTGGAAATATAGAAATGGAGTTTTCGATTGAACGATCCCATACTCTTGGAGACCAGTCTAGATTCCGGCAGAGCCCGTCAATGTACATGCCAGGGCGATCCACCGGTACATGCTCCTTGAGATGGAATCGAAACATCGATTCCTAGGGAGATCGTAGTCAGTCCAGGGAGTATGGTAGCGTGCCCACCGCTCTAACAGCTCCTTACGTTGTCCAGGGATCCGGTCCTCGAACCGTCTGAGACAGCACGGCGCAAACTTGAATGTCAAACGCCAAAGACAGAAAGTCCAAGTTAACCACGACGTTGGGTCAACGAGATCTCTCTACGCCCGAAAGTTGATTGATTTGCATGCGAGTATGCTGGGATAGGAACATCAATAAGCGAACAATCACACTACACACAAAGTCGGACGTTGGTAAGGGCAGGCACGGTCGGAACACGGATCAATGGCTTCCCGAGCCATCGACGCAACGCCAATACTCTTGATGGGCTGGACAAGCCGAATATAGTAACTATTCCCACGACACTGACCAGTCTAGCACTGAGTCTTCACCAGACCTCGGGCCTCAATATATAATCAATGAGATCATCAAGCAATGTAGTAGACTAGTATATAGGTCTACCAGATAGTTTATTGCTTAATAGATTGATTCTGACCTTGCTCCATATCCTCTCTGTGCTTATCTAACTTCATGTTCCCATGCACACTTGTCTCTCTAGAACTCTGTATGATTTCAGCTAGAAAAAGAGTGTCATTGACCTGCTATGAAATCATATACTGTGCCCACGTACCATCATCATCTTGATCTATATGAAGTGGCAACTTGGTGATTCACCCAGTGCACTATATGATAACAGTGGTGATATCACAAATATGTCAGTAACATAGTCATCAGGAACGGCAATTGAGTTCTGAGTGCTTGTCGAGTGCCACCCTATGGCCATGCCGCACTGCGCATCTGGCCATCAAACTTGCTGAAAACAAATAGGCACATGAAAGCTTAAACCCTGAGTTGTGGACTGGGTTCCTGGGTCAACCGCAGACTCGGCAGGCACCTCGCAACTTGGAAACAAATCTCAATCAAAGATCATTAGTGGCTGTGGTGGTGTTGAAAGTTCTTTCAATCATTTTGTTTTGTCAATCTGTTGGTATCGTAGAGTTGGTACCATGCATCCCAAGGTTATCGATTAGTCAGGAGACTAATCGAATAGATTATTCTAGTACAATTAATACAAGTTGTATATAAGCCCGAGTACGAGGGGCGGTGATATCATCAATATATTATCCTATCTTACTCGTACTGTGAGCCTATAACCAACACGATCATTTGCCGTTGCCGTATCAGCAACATGTACATATTGCTACCTCACGTGAGTCCTGCTTTGTTCTAGATCTAGTTTCCTTTCCTCGTCGAACGAGAGTGATCGCGGGGGCTGTGACACCGGCGGTAACTGAAGTCGGGTGTTTCCTTTCCTGACTCAGATCACCGTCACCGCCCGCCTGGAGGCAGCCAGGCGTGTCCCCAGCACTATAGCCATGCGGACACTGTCTTTTCTGCACTGCGTCAAACCTGTGACACCACCAACACCTCTCCTTTGTCCCGACAATCAAGGCGCAGCTCGTAAACCTCGTCTCGCGCACACCATCGACAAGCGTCCTCGTCTGCCCAAATCACATCTCTACGCCAAATCCTTGGGATCACATGCCGAATCTGGATCTTATTTCTAAACCACTCGCTGCTAGTTGCTGATTTGGCACGAGAAACTCTTGACCGAGACCGAGACTCCGCCAGAAAAGATGTGGTCTCCCTCGTTGTCAGCGGTCACGTTCGTCAAGCTGAGCGTCATCCTCCTGGGCATGTTCAATCTTGCGCTCATGTTCAGGGGACGCCCGTCTCTGAGTCCGCGCACCCCATCCACCACAGAACCCCGCCAAAGTACGTCCGAATATATCTAAACTCGTAAAGACGCAGTCCCCATCTCACATCTCCGCTTCTCTCGTCACGTATTATGAATATTCATCGACCCACCCATCCTCCCACACGCAGTACGCGTCCGAAACCACCCCTCTTTCCAGCTCCTCCATCTAGACACCCGCGTCCGCCCGCGCACCCTCATCACCGAAGAAACGGTGCACTACCCCGTCAACGGCACCCTCGCAGACCTCGAATGGGCCTCGCTCGTCCCAGCAGGAAACCACGGACTCGTGCTGCTCGGGCCAGACGAAGACGTGCGTCCGTACGCCGTGAGCATGTTTCACACACTCCATTGTCTCGATCGGGTTCGCAAGGCCATCGTGTCCCCGCCGTCGGACGACGGCGAGAGCGAGCGGCATACGGCCCAGATGCGGTATCACGTCCGCCACTGCTTCAACTACCTCCGCCAAATGATCCTCTGCGCTGCCAACACGCGGTTGAATCCGATCAATCACGTGCTCCCGTCTGGCAGGCACGCGAGCGACGGCATTGGGCTGACGTACCAGTGTCGGGATTGGAACGCGGTGTATGAGGCGTTTGAGGCAAACTATGCGTTGAATCGGACCATCCCTCGGTTTGTGAGGTAGATGGGGTATGTATGACGTATCAGAGGGTCTCCTATGTGTACATGGATAGGTATAATCGTCGTACGGGTTGGCGTGTTTCCTCTACACCCGTCTTTCTTTTTCCCTTTTTGTTTGCTTCCTTGTTTTTGTCACCTATGAAGAACGAATGGATAGTAATGTCTGTCTGTGGATCCGCTGTCCGCAGTAATTCAACATCGTCAGCAGCACTCCCGTCCGAACCAGAAGGCGCTTCGCCGAGTGGACCTCAGAGTCCATCAGACTGGCGACTCATCCTTCACATCTTGGATGAACGAATTAGAGCCATCCCGTTCCATCTTGTCGCTCTCACCCGACGAAGCATGCATCGTGCCCGAGCCATCAAAAAAGTCTCGATGGAGCGACCGCATGACAGGCCGAGATGGGCCGGCGTCCGAGAATCGCAGACTGCCGCCCGTCATGGTGGTCCCTCGTTCGTCCGTCTCGAGCGCGATCCCACGCGCGATCCGATAAATGATCAACGAGGGGGCGATTGCCTGGTCACGAGAGAAACCAACAATGAGCACCACCAAAGTCGGGACAAGCGAAACGCACGATACGCACCTGCACTGTACCCAACACGGGAAAGAGCATGTTCTGAAGCGGACTGTGCAATACGAACACTATCAGCGTGAGGACGGTGAACACTGTGTATAGCGCAGCGCTCTCGAGCGTCATCGCCATGTACCCGAGGTAGAATGTGCCCTGCTTGTATCCAATTGCACGCATGAGCGCCCGTCTGTGCATCCAGAAGCGAGCCGAGATTAGGCAAGATGCGCAGATGTTCATCGCGGCGGAGCAGGACCAGTAGCAGAGGCCGGTGACTTGGACGGCGTGCGTGCTATAGACGGCACCGGGGTGGGCACCGACGACGAGCCAGGCAATGGAGGCACCGAAGGTGGCGAGATAGAGTATTATGGGAACCATGAGTGTGTACATGTTGGCCATGCAGACGACGTAGCATCGATAGAGCTATTGAAATCCTTGGTTCAGCTTCGGGGTAAAGTTAGGAGAGATGATGACGCACGAGAAACCCATCGGAGGCCCATGTATTCAAGACGAATGCAGTGCTGACAATGACCATGGGCCATGGGGACAACGAATAGAGCCCGTAAGACTCGACGATGTTGAAGCTTGCGAGGCTTTGGCCTGGTGCGGCGTACAGCGAGATCGCGAAGTACAACGTCGTGATTACGAGTTGGACGATGGTGTATGTCAAGAGGATCCTATATCGCTTCTTTTTAAGAAGGGACAGATTCGCCCCTGCAATGACGATATAGACGCCTGCCGAGGTGTCAGAGCTAGTGAGGTAGCAACTCAAAATCGAAATACTTGCCATAAAGGATACACGCTATGGAGCTTCCCTCGAACGCAATGGTGTAGGCGTTGAACAACGAGGGCGGGTACGTGGGCTGAGTGCTGTTCCCAGACATTCTTAGTGTCGTCCAAGGAGAACTTGCAGCGCGAGGCAAAAAAATGGGGCCACGGGCGCAAAGAAGTTATATACCGCGCGCACCTTGAATGATGCCGAAAGCACGCCCTGGAGAACCCGGTGAATAGATGGCAAAGGGGGCACACGTACTACGCACCTTTTTTGCTATCACACTACCGCCGAGGGTGACATGCGTGACACATCATCAGCTGATGACAAGGCATGTAATTATTGTAGCTCTGTGGGGCTTAGTGGCCCCAAAGACGAAATGAAGCGCGAGAACACTCACATTCATCCATGAAGTCTCCATTTGCAGGAGGCCTTCTGTTCGGTCAACTCTTCCTCCGACGGGCCGCTCTTCGCCCGTCTTCGTCCATGATTGTATCTGTAATGTGGGACTGACGTTCAGCGCTGAGCGTTGGTAACTTTGAATAAGTCGCTCCAATGGCACAAATGGAATGCCCTTTGACAGAGTGGGTAATGAAGGAAGGGAAGCAGTACACGTGAATTCGCCAAGGATTCTAAGCTTCTAAGGGTTATATGAGTACAACATGTCGAGTCGCTCCAAGCCACGACGCAATCGCACTCAACCTAGGCCCATCAGTTTTGCGGTCGAACGATCAGGTGAAAACGCGGTGCGTGTGAAACGCGCATGCGGCCACAGTCAAGTTCGTCGACTTCAAGGTACCAACTGTTGATTGGCCTACGTAACACTAGTGGCTGCTCCCAAATCAGTATTGAGCGCTAATTGAACACTCTTGAGGGTTGGAGGCTTTCAGGCTTCTGGTCTCGCAGGTTCATGAAACGTCCAGCGAAGATTGGCTGACATCGTTCCGATCCTCCCTGGAGTCTGTGCGAGTCTTACAATTGTTTGTTAGAATTCCTTACTGGTGGTCGGTGATTGCTCAGGTTGTCCTTGGCAAGCCGCTCGGCGGAAACTCGTCTCATAGACGAGCTTTTGTTCCACCAGTTGCTAACTTGGCTTGGTAAGAAGCCAGCAGTTCCTCGAAGAAGATTTACCGACACAATAGAATCTTTGTTCCCCAAAAGAACAAGGTGAAAACAGAGTATGCTGCATGCAATCTGTGGCATATGCGCTATTAATAATCCTACAGGTCGAGTTCAGGTCCTAGGTACCAACTATTAATTTGGTCCGCATAAGCTACGCTCGATATCAGGATGCTCGCGAACTTTATCTCTGGCCTTGGATAGAGTCCCTGATTCACAGCGGTATACGCTCCCCGTTACCCTGTGAAGCCACGTAGGTGGCGTTGGCGGTGTACCTGGGTGCAACCCGTGATCTGATCTGGATCTCACGCTGGCTGATACCAACATCGACCGTCACGACCTGAGCATGTCATGGAATTAACACAAGAACGTCCACCTAAACGACACGACACGACCTCCTGGTTCGGACTTGGTCCATAGTATTTGCAGCCGGACGGTACCACGCTGTCGCTGGAGTCTTGGATACGTAGAGAGCTACCACTGCCTATCACCTATGTGGCGCGAGGAATGGTGTTTCGCAGTGGGGGGCCCTCGACCATCGTTTCGAGGAAGCAGTACCTGTGGGTAGGAAAGGGTAAGTTTAGGAGATTGAACGGGACGGTGTGGAGATAAATTTATAGAGAAGGCGACAGGACGAAGAGACAGACGATACGTTCAACGTTGACCGATCTTCGCCCGCGTATTCTCAAGGACCTAGCGACTGTAGAAACCGCCATCCTCATACTGCTCGAATTTCGTATGTCGCGGCCTTGGAAAGCGCAGGGCCTGACGCGATCGAAGTGAAGCCGTCCAACATCGCGAGGCCGCTCGCAAAGCTAACCCGAACGGTGATGCGAGCGTTGTCGATGAGCGGATCGAGGTGCAGCTGCAAGCGGTCCGAGAGCGCCTCGGCGGTCTTGAACATCTACGTTGTCCCATTTCCACCAGGGGGATCTGAAACTAGATGAGAGAGGTAGTCAGATGATAGGAAAACCGACTCTCACGTGTATTCTCAACCCTGAACAGAGAAGCCACATCGAATCGATCACGATGTACTTACCAAGCGTAACCGTGGACCCCGAACTCCGTACGTGTGGTCCCATGCTGGTGGGTCTACCAATGCACATGGACAATGCAAGGGTCCGGGATACTCGACTTCAAGTACTAGTTTGAATTATCTGGTGCATAGTACACTGCATGTAGAGGTTTCTCGCCTCTGTACAGCGTGATTCGCTGACGAGAAGAGATATATGCACAACGGGGTACACGATTTGAGAAGTTGGTATGATCGCGCGTACGACATTCCAGAAAACATGCGCATGAAGATATCACCCGAAGCACCATTTTTCTTGGTAGTGAAGACAGGGGTACATGTCTCCACTCTGATTGATGCAGGTGACGAGGGAACAGGGTAAGTCTTGGATCTTCACCACACGCTTGTCGTCCGAGAAGCAAATGACGTACAAGATACTCGACTGATCACGAAAGGGCCGAATGTGCTGTCACCACCTTTTGGATCGTCGAGTGGGTAATCACCAAGGC
>JBBPKJ010000493.1:0-23227 GCA_038089195.1 Brasilioporus rufonigricans | reverse complement strand
GTTCAAGTATGGCGAGTGCAAGATGCCAAGCAAGTGGCGGCGATGAAAACGGTGCATGCAGTCGTGGTCCTCACCGTATCCACGGACGGGAGATGGATTGCTGCAGGAACATGGAATCCAGGCGTTCTGTTTATGTGGGACGCGACGACATACGAACAAGTCTGGAAGCTCCAGCTGGATTCCGACTGCATCAATGAAGTCGAGTTCTCGCCTGACTCGACGCAGCTCGCCACAGCCACGGACCACACAGCCATCATTTGGGACGTCGAGACGCGCAAACAAAATACAAACACTCCCCCACAACAACAATCAAGTGATTGCAGCGAAGTACTCGCCAGGCGGTGACCGCATCGCCACAGCCACACGGAGAGTCGCTTCGGTCCGAGTCTGGGACAGCAGCGACGGCAGCTTGCTCGTCGACATTCCGGTAGAAGTAATCTCGCGCCACGGCACGGGTCTCCTCTGGTCAGACAACCACCTCTTTGCCGTGGCGAACGGGAAAATCAAGGAACTCGACACATCCACAGGATCGATAGTCTCGGAGTGGTCAGTCCACCCGCCCAGTGGCAACTACCCGTCCATTGCTCTACCGACGCACGGAGGACGTATCGCATACGCTGCAAAGCCTGCCGTCACGATTTTGGATTCCCTGACGCGCGTTCAGGTCGCTGAAATTCCTTACCTTCATGAGATACGCGACCTCGTAATCTCCCCTGACAACCAGTTTATTGCAACCTGTGGATATGACTTCTACACTGGATACGACTGGAATATTAGCATTGAAAATCTGTTTTACATCTTGGTGGGTGTCTTGTCTTGTTCATGGCAAATCTGATCATATTTGCTTGTCTTTCCGGACAGGATTCAATCCCTCTGTCTCGTCTACACCCCACCATCCAGGAACTTAACATTCAGGTCGACGACACTGTCCTCCACTCATGGCAACACGATCAACTCGAAGACGCAGAGGTGTCATTGACCACAGTGATCGCCACATCCCAGAATCCCTCGCCTGTGGAGCTCTTGTACGGGCTTGTGCGAGAAAGTGGGGCATGGCGCTGTCCGATGCAGAAAAGGTGGGCTCTACTCGACTCTCGCTTACACTGACCCTCGCTGATGTGCACCAAGGCGATTGATATTCAGCCTTCGGTCATCGGCTACATTGCAAAGAGCATAGCGCATGTTGGAGATGGAAAAAAACACAAGGCCTATCGATGCTGTGACATCGCACTCGAGCGCTTTCATTCATCTCACATCACCTTTCTCCTTCTCATGAAAGTCCGTGTTTCCCAGCTTGGATGTCATTCATCTGCTCATAGTCTTTAGGCTATCATCGTGTTTATGGCCGGAGAGCATGACGATGCGATATCACGCATGGACGACCTGATTGCTACGGTGCATTACAATTCAATATTCTATGTGATCCAGGTACATGCAAAACTCGTTACCACGTGGTGAATATGATTACTGAATTTTCGCCAGGCCTACATGCATCTGCTTGTTGGAAACTCGCATATGGAGAGTGGCGATTACGAGGACGCGATAGAGTCATTCGAGCGTGCACGTGCACAACTACGACCTCACTCAAGTCAGACTCTCTCTGTGGTTTCACTGGCAAGTTCCCAATTGCGCATGTTGCAAAGTGACCATATCGCTCATCGTCCCGGACAGATATCGAGATGGAAATTTGATGATCTCAATATCACGATTTGGCAGCGTCTGTGTGAGGCACTGTGTTCAGCGGGCCGCACAAATGATGCGGGCGAATCGCTTATCCAGCTGATTCATGATTTCGAAGAGGAAGTTTACATGGATGCAACAGCGGTCGAGTGGGTTTCTGGTGAGCTCACGTTGTGACTATTTGTGTACTTTGCGTTCAAAGCCTTTTCGTCAGACTTCGCTCAACGACGTCTCTCGACTCCGGAAAGCGACACGACCCTGAACACAACTCAAGACAGTAATCCGACAGTACTTTTGGAGGAGTGGACCAAAGCGACACTGACAAGTCGCTCGTGGAAAGATGCATTAGTTACTGCTGTCAGCGTGAGTATCTCTTTTCCTTCTGTATGTCTCCTAGGCCTGACGGTCTTGATTTGGAGTTCATCTGTCCGCGATTCACCATTTATCGGGCCATGTGTGAACATTTGGAAGCAACTGATCGAATCGCGGAGGCGACGGAGTGCTTCCGTGAAATGATGGATGAACTAAGAGAAGTCTACATGATCAGACCTATGACTGAGTGGGTTTGTGGTGAGCCTGGCTTCTTTATTCTCCGGCTGTGCATTCGACCTTTTCGATTAGATTTTGCGCAACGACGTCTCTCCGCTCCCGCGGATGTGGTCTCTAATATCACGCGATCATCGCTTCTGAAGAAATGGGCGAAAGCAAAATTGATTCATTGTCCGTGGCAAGACGCCTTGCTTTCTGCGGCTGCTGTGAGTCCTCCCCTTCTTTTCCCTGTGCCTATAATTGATTGACACCGCGTTTACTTCCAGTTCACACTCCCCAGGGTGGTGATCTATCAGGTCATATGTGAATGTCTCGAAGCGATCGAACATACAGCAGATGCGGTCATGTGTTTTCACCAAATGTCGAGCGAACTTGGAGAGGAAATGAACCTACATCCTAAGCATCGCGAATGGGCTCTCGGTGAGCGGTTGCGCACCTCGTGGTGTCATCATTCATGTAACAATTCTGCCAGGCTTCAGGCAGCAGTCTTCCAGGAAATCGGAGCTACTAGGAGATAGGGCGTTGAGCGCGCATCAATATGAGGAAGCTGTCACCCTTTATACGACCGTATTGTCTCTCGATCCCCCCTCCAGTCAAAGCATTCTCATCAAACGAAGCAAAGCATATTTGGCAACTGGGTCACCGAAACAGGCGCTAGACGATGCAAACCGGGTACATAATTTCCCCTTACGCACCTCAACGTCGCTAACGTACCATGATCAGGTGGTCATGCTCGATCCGTCGTCACCTTTTGGATATGAGATGAAACATGCAGCTTTACACGACGCAGGAGACTACGAACATGCGGTCAATGCATTCGAGGAGATGCTCTCAAAACTCGAGCAGTCACCTGACCCGAAGGTTCGAGGTGAGTTACGTCCTTGCTACGTGACAAAGATGACGCGCTCACATCATTCGACAGGACTTCATGACCAGTACATCAGCCCGTCGAGCACGCAGGCGACAATTCGCAAACTTACTCACAAGACTACTCGTCGTCTGCCACGCGAACTGATCAACACGACAGACGGACGTCTGTACAATAGAGTGGCATTGACGTCTGCCTTTGAATCATCGCCGATCTTTCACGAACTCGTATCATCCATGACGAAGCGCATCGACTACGTCCGCATCAAGCGCGAAGTACGACAGTACTTCCAATACGTGATGCTGTCGCACAAGTGGGAAGACAATGAGCCATCATTCCAGCAAGTGATACAAGCTTCGGTGTATCGCCTGGGTCAATCTCCGACTCATGACAAGCTGCAAACATTCTGCAAGATCGCGGAGCGTGCTGGATTCATTTGGGCATGGAGCGATACTTGCTGTATCAATAAATCAGATCCATTCATCCTCCAAGAAGCCCTCGTGGCCATGTTCAAGTGGTACGAAGGATCTGCCTTGACGATCGTCTACCTCCGCGGTGTCCATTCCTTATCACAACTAGGTGCTCTCATGAAAAGCATATGGAACACACGTGCCTGGACTCTTCAGGAATACATTGCGGCCAAGGTTGTCCTGTTCTATACTGAGGACTGGACACTCTACCTCGATATACCTCTGCCTAACCACAAAGAGTCGCAAGAAGTGATTTCGGAGATGGAGCAAGCCACGGGGGTGTCTGCAAAGGAATTGACGGCCCTTCGCCCGGGTCTGAGCAGCATTCGGGAGAAGCTACGTCTTGCTTCCACTCGCAAGACCACCCTACCAGAGGATGCAGCGTACTCGTTACTCGGCATTTTTCGGCCACCGGTATGCCTGCGATATATGGCGAAGGGGAAGGTGCCCTAGGTCGTCTATTGGCGAATGTTCTCACCAGATCTGGAGACGTCGGTATTCTTGCATGGAATGGGGAGCCTGGCCCCTTCAACAGTTGTCTTCCTGCACGCATTGTCGTATTCAATGGACCAGCGTCATCACACCTCCCACGATCCATCCCGGATGCCGAGATGGAAATGATCATCGCCACATTGCATGCGCCTCTATTCGACCTCGATGTGGCGCTCAGGCTATACGACCGTATTCGTGAGCTTCCCACACCTAGGTTCGCAGAGAGTCGGTTGTCACTTCCATGCATTGCCATCCGACTCCCGCTTCTTTCGTCATGTCGAGTCAGTTCAGTCTATGTGTATCGCGTGGACACCGATGCCTTTGGGACGGTGGAAACCAGGACGAAATATGACCTCTCTCGGTTAGGGACTCTTCATCTCATTCACCCTTGGTTTGGCGCTCTTCTGGGGGACGAGGACGAGGACGTGTATAGTGGTATATCCGAAGAGGACGATGTTATGCCACTTCCATCGCCAAATGTGGAGGACGACGAGGTCTCTGACGATGAGATTAGCGATGAAGATAACTCTGACGACGATCGCTCATCACTTGAACCTGGGTCGCCGTCATTCCTTACTCCCCTTGAAACGACACCAATAGACCAAGAGGTACGAGCTAGACGGCTTGTTGCCCGTCTCAGACAGCCATTCGGTGCACTTTTGTTCAGACTGAAACTGGTGGACAGACGTGTGGTGGGTTACAAGCGGGTTGCGGCGGATAGCATGATCTGTGTGCAGTTTCGAGAGGACTTCCCCCTGGTTAATATTCTCGACAGAGTGCGCACACTCGACGTTCTGTAGCTTTCGTAGCATCTTCGACTTGTTTTCAATTACCCTACATCTTGCAATCGTACACGTGGAATGATTGGTTGCTTGTCAGCGCAAGGATGTCCCCGTTCACTGCACTTTGTTTTTCTACCACTTGTCATCATCTCGAGTCTCGTCAATGCATCATGATATGCCCAAGAGCCCAGGATCATAGCTGATGTCTCTTTACAAGTATCAAAAAATTCATGGAGAACTCGGCACCAGGTAAGATGATCTATAGTCGATAATGTTGTATGGTACGATGGCATTGTGGGACCGGACGCTAGCCAGAAAGTGTTGAATATTTAGCTAGTACGCTATTTTGGTAGCTTACGTAAGCATACCTACATCGGACAGTAGATAGTTTTCCTTCGTCTTTAGTGACTTACTGAAGACAGTACAGATACCACCAATAGAAAGCAGACAGCAGACTTCTTGAATCTGCTGGTATCAGTCTCTGTGTCAAGAGAGGTCCATATGTTTATTGATTATCTCCAAGTCACATGGTGAATGTTGAGATCTCAGGCCCAGTGAAAAGTGACTATGATGGTGACTGACCTTGTATGCTACTCTATGTATTTACTAATATGTGTATGATCATATCTGTGCATATCTGATCATGTCCATGAGGCAGAGTGGAAACTACCAAAGGCAGAAATAATATGCCTGTTTGCAGACTTTATCTTTTGCTCAGATTCACAACTGATTGTTTGGACTCATCTGCACTCTACTAACCCTTTCCAAGACTTATTGTTTGCTTGGACTTGCCAAACCTTTCCCTTGTTCTGGGTCAATTGCAGCATCATATTGTGATTTCTACTATCTGTGCTTGAGCAAATTGGTACAATGAATCTACTCAGCATCTGCATCATTGCCCTCATTATTGTCATCATCATCCTGGAAGTTTACACTATATGGTACACCAAGATCTGAAATATCAACCCCTGGCCTTTCCATCATACAAAAAAAATGGCCTTTGACCCCAGATGGCAATGTGAGCATCCAAGGGATCATTGCAACCACACTGTGGATCATCTTGATGTCACAAATGAAGATGTTATTTAGGAAAAGAGAGACAGAAAGCACCTGAGAGGACATCTGGTTCTGAGTATAGCTTGAGTATTGCAACATCTACAAAATTCCAGTCTTGCAGGATATTTGGTGCAGGTTGAATGGCTAGTTGAGTAAAGTACTGGACTTCACTGACACAGACTTTATTGTCAGAAAGAAACTGCAATGAGAATTTGGATATGTAAACACTAGGTATTGATAAAACTGATATTGATCAGACATACCTTGACATTGTGTGAGATCTGTAAGTTCTCCTCTGATTTGAGCATTTCCCTCCACACAGAGCAAGGAACTTGTCCATTTGGGAGTAGTAATCATGCCCATTTACTAAAATGAGGAATTTCCTGATTAGCAAGAAAGTTACAGAGTGCTTGAGTGAGTGTGTCATTGGATGAGACTGGATACTTGGAGTATTTATGAAGTAGAACATAACCATATTGAAACCTATTGGTTATGTTTTTATCTGGTATCTGTACTGTCTTCAGTAAGTCACTTATATTAGCTATGTAGTAGCTACCTGTACTGTCTTCAGTAAGTCACTAATGACAAAGTAAACTATCTACTGTCCGATGTAGGTATGCTTATGTAAGCTACCAAAATAGCGTACTAGCTAAATATCCAACAAACCATTGCCAAGGTCAATGGAACCAAAGGGAAGTCCTTTTTGGGAGGTATCAAGCTCTGGCATGATAGAGAGAAGTGTGTTTTTTTGAGAGCAGTATATGGCCTCTCAAGCAAGATTAATGTACAGTTTGGAGGGCTGATGAATCTGCTGGCCTAAGTTACTGATGGTCCTCTCCATTGTCCACTGTGCATAACAAATGGGTGGACCTTTTTGAAAGGTTTTGGACATGAGATGGAGAACTTGGTGTATAGCAGGATGAACAAAGTGAATTTGGTTGTGGCAAAGCTGGTAGTAGAACAGTTCAAAGTTGTGCTCCCAAACACAGAAGAGCATGTGGGCATCTTGAAGCTGTTCATATGTAAGAGAATGTTGGCATACAATTTGAAAGGCATGAACAAGTTGGCAATAATTGGATCAATATTTCAAAGGGAGTAGTTCATAGAGAAGGATGGGTGCAATACTGAATGGATAAAGTTGGAATTCCCAGGTCTTGTACTGGGTATTGATCTTCTGAGCAATGTTGTGTGGTTTGCAGTCAAAAGATCCAGGAAGAAAGATCCCTGCAGCCTCAACATCCTGGCCATGTGATTCTAAGTGCATGATATTGGTTGTCATGCAGAATGGGATGCCAAGTGAGCAGTAAGGATTAAGGCTAAGGATTAGTGGAGGCTTTGTGAGGCCAGTCTCTGTCTTCATCTTATTCCACTGTGTCTGATTGAGCACAGAGACAATCTTGTTGAGGTTCTCAGGATAGTTAGAAGAACTGGCTGAAGGAAGCTGAAAAACATCAATATCTGAGTGATTGCTCTCATTTTGGGTCCAGTAATGGGGCATAAGAGTGCAGGATAATAGCAATGGGGATGCTCTTTTTGTCAGCCAGGGAGACCACAGTATAAGTGACACCCATTTTTACTGTTATGATTGACAATTCCATCCCAACAAACCAACCCAGGGCTGTCAGCAGTTGTGAAAAGAAGGTAGACAGAGGAGAGGTAACAAGAATTTGAGAGTGGGTCCCACATTGGAAGACCCTTGTGTTGGATTGCAGTAAGGTGGTACATACCAGGGAAAAGAAATGAATCAATGGTCTTTGGGGCCAGTGATAAATCCACCAGGTAGTACATTAAGTTTGCAATATTGAATTTCAGGTGAGAGATTGGCAATGATCCAGATATATATCCAGCAATCCAATTCCTTGCTTTTGTACAGCTGTGCACCATCAAGAGAAATCATAAGCACAATGTCACATTTCTTGATGTGGCCATCAAGAACAGCACCAAGGAAATCCCAGCCCATCACAATATCATCAATGATCGGAATGTTTGGAGAGCAGGTAGATATGACCTTATGAAGGACTTCTTGTGTTTTTTTCCAGAGATAACATATAGCCATGGCAGTTGTGGAACTGCAGCTTTGTGCCTGGAGCTGGGGACCAATGGGTATGGTTGTGAATTGTTGTGCAGGTGTTTTGATATGACCACCAGTTCCTTGTAATTTGGCCTGGTTCCAACATGAGGCTCCACATATCAGGCATTCATTGAGATTGCTGTAAGGTCCTGTGAATGCTAGACAAGTGTTTGAACACATGTCATGCATGATTACCTTGACTCTACTATATGTGCTGATGAGTTTCTTCACTTGGTAGAAACTAAGAAGATTGTCTATATCTGGGAAGTTGTGTTTGAGGGAACAAATGACATCTTCATATGCAGCCTGAGATCTATGTTCAAGAGCAAGATAGGTCAAGATACTCTGATGAGTACCTGGATCTTCAATTAGGAGTAGAATGGTAGGGGGGTTGTGAAGTTGGTTGAGTGTGTCAGGGGACATCTTGGTTGTAGGGTTGGCAGTAGATGCTACAACAAGAGCTTGAATAAAATGCATAGTATCCTGCATTGGCTTAAATGTTGCTGCAAAAGTGAGATCACCAATATTGATAGCAGACTGAGATTGGCATTTGTAATTGATAAAAGTACAAAGCAGATGTGGATATGGGGGTAGAGGGTCCTAAGGAGGCACAGGAGATTTGGACCAGTGTGGAGAAGCATGTCTGGAAGGGGCAGACCCAGGAGAGTTAGAGTCAAGGTGAGGAAAATGAAAGACTATTAAACTATTGTTGACTTGGGTGACATGCTCTGAGTAACTCTGGAATGCTGGAGTTATTGTATTGGTTGGTCTGGGACTTGGCTTCACCTTATGTGGTGCACCTTGTGTAGGTCCGGTGTCCCGATTTTGGAGGATTGGAGGTCAAAGGAGAGTTACTAAGAACTCAAGTCAAAGAGACAAAAAACAAGATGAGGGGAGTTGAGTTTAGTCAGACAGGGTAGGACAGAGACAGACAGAGGTGGAAAATGTCAAGTTCTTTTAATATTCAGACTGAAATATACAGGACAAAGTATGGAGATTATATAGTAAGTTGGAGGCAGATTACTAAGATGGAAATGAGATCAGGTAGACATACAATGTGCAAAGGTACAAGGTTGACACAAGAGTGACAGGGTGTCAAGATAAAACAAGAATGGAGAGATGTCAGAGTAACATAGGAACGGAGATGTCACAATAATGTAGGAATGGAGATGTCAGAGTGACATAAGAATGGAGGTGTCAAAGGACAGAGGAACTAAGATGTCAAGGTGAAACATATTCAGAGATGAAAGTACAGAAGTGCAGAATGGGTCCAGAGAAGATAAGGCAAGACTTAACAAGAATAGTTTGGAGTTGAATAAGATAGTCCAGAGTTGGGTCTGGAGGACTGGAGTTTGACTTGGTGGAGTTTGGTATATGACAAAGACAGAGTGAGAAGGAGAAGCATCTCTTTGAGCAGTAGGCCTGGAGAGTCTGGGAGTGGGATGGAAGACTCAGATTGGTGAGGAGACTCATCTCCAAGCACACAATGCATGGTAGAAGACCCAGATGATGAAGATTCCTAGCAATTATCACATACCAGATTCCATTAAGTCAAACTCCAGTCCTCCAGACCCAACTCTGGACTATCTTATTCAACTCTGGACTATCCTTACTTGCTAAGTCTTGTCTTGTCTTCTTTGGACCAATTCTGCACTTTCATACTTACATCTCTGAATATGTTTCATCTTAACATCTCAGTTTCCCTGTCCTATGATGTTAGAATATTTAGATGATTACCTACGCTTATTTGCTTACATAAGCACTACCTTACATTGCATGGTACTGTAGTTCTTACCTTAGTGACTACTTTACTAGGGTATTCTACATATGACACCTTCATTCTTATGTCACTCCAACATCTCCATTCCTACATCACCTTGACATCTCTCCATTCTTGTTTTATCTTGACACCTTGTCACTCCTGTTTTAACCTTGTACCTTTGCACACTGTATGTTTACCCAATCTTGTTTCCATCTTAGTAATCCACCTCCAACTTACTATATAATCTCTATACTTTGTCCTGTATACCTCAGTCTGAATATTGACAGAACTTGACATTCTCCACCTCTGTCTGTTTCTGTCCTACTCTGTCCAACTGAACTCAACTCTCCTCATCTTGTTCATTGTCTCTTCAACTTGAGTTCTTAGTAACTCTCATCTGATCTCCAACCCTTTGAAATCAGGACACTGAACCTACACAAGGCATACCACATAAGGTAAAGCTGAGTCCCAGACCAACCAATACAACAACTCTGGTGTTCCAGAGTTGCTTGGAGCACATTGCCTGAGTTTTAATAGTATATTCAGACTCCACTTGCATAGAGTTTTATTATGACAACTAGAGTCATCTGCTTACATTCATGTGCATTCACTGATGCACAGGATATCCTCCATACTTTCAGCAGTAGCTGCAGAGGCCCAGACCTTGTTGATCAGTTTCAGAGTTTCTCCACTAGACAAACTCCAGGTTCCACCTCTCAGGTCCCTGCTCCTCCACAATCCCTGACCCCAGGGGCCTGCATTGAGGAAATTTCCAATGGCACTGAGGTTCCTCTTCCAAGCTCATCATCACTCCATACTCTGATAATCACACCTTTCACTCTCTAGATGACCCCCCAAGCAACCCCAGAGATGACCTGTCTGACAGTGATATCCCCAATGATGAGTTTAACCCTTCCTCAGATGAAGAGCAAGTCCAACACAGCATGTTTGGCAACTTAGCTAGTGCCATTTGTAGCCTTGCTTGCTCTGCTTGTCACAAACCTGAGCATATGCAATGGACCAAAGTCCAGGAACCTGACCAGTTTGATAGTACTGACCCCCACAAACTCCAGGTTTTTCTAGTCCAGTATGAACTCAATTTTCAAAATTGCCCCAAGGCTTTCACCACCAACCATGCCAAAGTTACCTTTGCCCAGTCTTACCTCAAGGATATGGCATTGGAATGGTTCAGACTGGACCTCCTCCAGATGGAAGATCTGGCACTCTGCCTGATCTGAATGGACAACTACAAGGAGTTTGTCCTGGAGCTCCAAACCAATTTTGGACCACATGACCCTGTTGGAGATGCAGAGCATCAGCTTGACAATCTGATTATGAAGGATGGTCAGAAAATTAATAAGTATGTTGTTGAATTTAACAGGATTACATCCCAAGTCTGGAGCTATGGAGAAGGTGCTCTCCAGCATCATTTCTATAATGGACTTCCAGACCATATCAAGGATGAGATCTTGTGTGTTGGAAAATCCCCCACCCTCACAGAACTTTACCAACTCACACATGCCATTGATGTACATTACTGGGAGCATAAATCAAAGGTTAGTTGTCAAGCAAAATCCTCTAACAACAATGCCTCCAAAGGTTCCAACAAAACCTCTGCTCCATCCAGCAACTCTGCTAGCACCTTAGGCTCCAAGGAGCTAAAGGATAAGTCTAATAACAATAACTCCAAATTGTCCAATTCTGGCAATTCCACCAAAATGTCTACTACACCAAAGTTGGACTTGTCATCCAAGCTTGGCAAGGATGGCAAACTCACCCCTGAGGAATGTAAGCAGCATTTCAACAATAAACTGTGCATAATTTGTGCTTGGAGCGACCACATGGCCAAGGACTGTCCAAAGGCTGTGTAACATTGAGAGCACTTCCATGCTCAAGACTTATAATTTCCTGGACTTTGGGAGCTACTCACAAAGAGACACAACGTCCAAAGAGCAGTATTTCAAGAGGATGAGGCACAAGGAGCACAGTAGTGCATTAGATAAATGTAGAACTAGCTAAGAGATAGGAATGGCTACCGAGCTAGTTGATATAGTACAGTTGAAGCAGAGCTAGGATAGAGAGTAAACAAGGGTAAACGTGGACCTGCCTGTGCTTGGACCAAGACAACAATGACAAAGAGTATTAGCTAAGTGAGAAAACTGGAATCGAACCAGCAAGACAAAGAGCTTAGCTATATATAGTTATTGATGAAGAGATCAGAATACACAACACTATAAGAGAAGTGTTGTAGGAGAGGTTAGTCCAAGATGAGGAGTTATTCAAGGGAGTAAGCCATCATGTCATCAGGGAAGAAGACGACTAAGAAAGAGGAGTAAGACCCATGAGGAAAAGGTGTTATATGGGTGAAGCGAAAGATGACCAGAAAGAGTCCAGATTGGAGGTGGTTTACTGTAACATTACCCCCTTTGTAGACTCAGAACCCTGAGCCGAGTTCATTGAGTTCTGTCTGGGCCATCTGTGTCACCATTCGAGACCACATCATTGTCATCACCATCCCTGCTGTGGCAATCATTAGCGACATGCCCAAGGTTATCACAGATCATGCATTGGCAATGGGGGCAGTAGCGATCTCCATGTCCCCAGTGAAGGCAAGCCTTGCATTGTTTATGGATACAGGAGTAGGGAAGGTGCCCAGGGGCAGGGCAGTGACAGTAAGGGCATTTGAATTGAGGACAGTCATGTTTCCAATGTCCTGGTTGTCCACAGTGGTAACAGTCTCCAAGGGGTTTATGGAGGGAGCCTGGGGAGACCCAAAACAGAGGAAGGGTGGGTAAGTGAGAGGAGAGGACAGCTCCATGTTGCAAGGGCCAGTAGAGGGTGCGAAAGGACGGATCTTCAGGGGAAGGGATGTCAAGGGGTAGAAGGTGAGTCAGTTCATCATCTTCTGGTGGTGGAGTGTGAAGGCAAGTGGCAAGAGGAGGAGGGGAGGCAGTCTGGTGGGCGAGCATGGCATCAGCCTCTTCCAGAGTAACCTGAGGGGGATGCAGCAGGGGTTGGATATCTCGCTCGAGATAGTGGTCTCTTTCTGAATCGGAGAGTGAAAGGAAGATGGGACGGAAGGTAGGGTAGAGTTCAATGGGGTTTAAGGCAGAAATGTATTGATCAAATCCTAAAACATCGAGATAGTCAAGTGCAGCAGTTGGTCCAGCAGCTAATGCTAAAGTAGAAAAGGTAAGGAAGTCGTGGGGTAGATCATTTGGTTGGAGGTGATGGTGAAGGTTCAGTAGGCTATGCAAGTGATGAAACAAGTGTACAGCAGAGTGAAGTAATGAATTTGACTGGTAAGATGGGAGGTGTTCAATCTGAAGTAAAATTTGGGGTTTTATGAGGATGAGAGCGTATAAGGTGTAGCGTTGGAGAAGGGGGAGTAGGTGGGGTTGAACTTGGCAGAGTGCGAAGAGTGGGAGGGTTTCTTGGTTGGATGGGGTGGACATGTCAAGCAAATAGTCGATGAAGGATAGACTGAGAAGCGATGGAGGAGATGGTGGCAAGGAGGACAGAGAGTAGGATGATAAAGGTGGCGACAAGAGAGATTAAAAGGACCCAGAAGGGGAGGGTGATGTGATTCATTGAAGGTGCCTGGTTACCTTGTACTCCTTAAGTAGGTCTGTGGTGTATCTAAGGTTTGATTCTGGTTCCCAGGTATTTTTGGATGTCGCATAGCCTTTCCATTTGATAAGATATTTTCGTTGTTTTCCTATCCCACAGTGAGTTAGGATGGCTTCTACTTCATATTGTTCTTCATCATTAATAATATCCAGGGGTGGGGACAGGAAGGAGGGGCCATGTTCGGGGATGGTGTGATAGGAGGAGAGTTTGGATGCATGGAATACATCATGGCATTTCCAGGTTGGGGGTAAGTTGAGTCAGAAGGCAAGGTTCAAGAGGACCTCCATTATTTCAAAAGGACCTACTCTTTTTGGGGATAGCTTTTTTGTTGGGTAGGGAAAGCAGAGATTGGTAGCCTCTAGCCACACCTTAACTCCAGTCTTCCATGGGCAGAAGGTGGAGGAAATACATTCCTTCATTAATAGTTGAGCTTTTTGATGTGTGGCAAGGGCTTTATCTCGTGCCTTGGAGATGAGAGATAAGCGGGTTTCTAGGGCAAGGAGGAAGGTTTTTCCGATTGGAGGGTAAGCATGGGGTTGATATCCCATCATGAGATGGAATGGTGTTTTGTGGGTAGATGAGTGGGTGGCAGAGTTATGTGAAAATTCTGTGAGAGGGAGAAGGTCAAGCCATTGATGGGGTCTTCCTTCGCAGAAGATGCAGAGATATGTCTCTAGTTCCTGATTGACTCGTTCAGTTTCTCCATTGGTCTAGGGGTGGTAAGCAGAGGAGAGCTTGACATCGTAGGAAAGGAGCCTGGTGAGTTCTCGAGCGAAGGCAGAGGCAAATTGGGGTCCTCTATCAGAGATGCAAGTGTTGTGGAGGCCGAATCTGGGGAAGATATGTTTGAAAAAGAGGTCGGCTATGCCTGCAGCATCAATGGTTTTAGAGCAAGGGAGGAAAATTACCCCCTTAGTAAGGCCATGGTCGACCACAACCAACACAGAGTCCAGGCTGTGGATGGAGGGAAGGCCAGAAATCAGGTCCATAGAGATCTGCTTGAAGGGGCGGGTGGCAGAGGAGGGAAGGGGCAAGAGCAAAGGGACAGTGGGATGGGTGTTGACCTTATTGGCTTGACAGATGGCACATCCAGCAATATAGCAGCATATATAGGTGTCCATGCCAGGCCACCAGTAGTCCTGCTGGAGTCGTTGCTGGATGTGGAAAATTCCCTCATGGCCACCAGCAGTAGAGGAGTGGAGGGAAGAGACAAGGTCATGCTGGGCAGCTTCCAGAACATAGAGGCAATTCTTGAAGTATAGATTCTGGCCGTCATAGAGCCAGTCGGAGGGGCGAGAATTCCAGAATGAGGATGTGTTGGCAGTGGTTGCATCGAGGGCTTGTTTGACAAGGGGATCAGAAGTGGAGGAGCAGGCCAACTTAGATTGGAGGGACATATCAAGGGCACGGATGATCGTGTGGTCAGGAAGGATCGCCACTTCACTGTTGTCGAGGGAGGTGTCTACCTCATCCTTCTGAGATAAGGCATTTGCTGGGGCTATTTTGGAACCAGGGGTGACGTCCCATACGATGTCAAAGTCCTGTAGGAAGATACTCCATTGTGCTTGTTGGCGTGAGAGCTTCTGGGGGGCTCGCATGTAAGATAGATTCTTGTGGTCAGTGACAATGGTAACTGGATGACCAGTACCTTGGAGATAATGTCGCCATTCATCTAGGACAAGGATAGTGGTGAGGAGTTCTCAGTCGTAGATGTCATAGTTATATTCAGCAGAACCCAGGATCTTAGAGAAGTACACACAGGGGTGGAGGTCGCCATTGGCATCCGGCTGCATCAATACAGCATCCACCACTGTGAGCGAAGCATCTGACATGAGGGTAAACAGTTTTGAGACATCTGGGAGGAGAAGGACAGGGGCAGCAGTAAAGATCTTCTGGAGGGATCGAAAGGTGGATTCTTGGTCAGGGCCCCAAAGCCAGGGTTGCTTGGCTGTAGTCAGGAGATGGAGAGGGGCTGCGATGTTGGAGAAGTTGGGAATGAACTTGTGATAGAAATTGCAGAAACCTATGAAGGAACGAACTCCTTTTACATTGGAGGGGGGGTTCCATTTTGTTATGGCAGAGAGCTTGACAGGGTCCATCTTGGCACTGCCACTACCAACAATCATCCCCAGGTATTCCACCTCAGGGACATCGAAGATGCACTTAGAGAGTTTCAATGAGAGGTGGAGATCCCAAAGGCATTCCAAGACCTTCTTGGTGCGATTATGATGAGTGGTCAGAATAAATTAGGATGTCATCCATGTATATTACCAGCCATCCCTCAGCTATGAGGTCACAGAAGGAGTGGTTCATGAAGGCTTGGAACGTTGCTGGCAAGTTGCAAAGTCTGAAGAACATGACTGTGGATTTGAACAATCTGAGGGGGGTGATGAAGGCTGCTTTCCACATGTCTTCTGGATGGATACGGATATTGTTGTAACCCCATCAAACGTCGAACTTGGTAAAAAGGGTTGAATTTCTTAGTTTGTCGACTAGATCAGAGATAAGGGGTAAGGGATATGCATTCTTGACTGTATGCTCATTCAAATATCAATAATCTTGGCAGGGGCGAAGCAAGCCATCTTTTTTTGGGACAAAGAAAAAAGGGGATGCCTGTGGAGATTTGGAGGGAACAATGCAACCCATCTTCAGGTGTTCCTCAACGAAGGTTTTACAGGCTTCTTGTTCTTGAGGGTTAAGAGGATAGGTTTTGGCAACTTGAGGGGCAAAGGAGCTCTTTAGTTCAATAGCATGATCGAAAGGGCAAGGGGGTGGTAGAAGGTCATGGGTCTTCTCTGCAAAAACATCAGCGAAGGAGGAGAAGACTGCTGGAAGGGGTTTCTGGTCTGTCTTGGCTTGACTGGCAATTTCTGTGGAGAGGGTTATTTTGCAGATGGACTCCCCTTTCAACCAGGCTTCTCTTTTTCTCAGTCAAGAGAAGACTTTCTTATCAGGGTCAACTCCCAACCAGTGCATCAGATATCTGGTGGTGATAGTGTTGAAGGTCTTTCAGATAGGGCGAGAGGGATTGGGAAGGGACAGTGTTCCTGAGGTCCAATTGATTTTCAGGTTACAGGAGCATAGCCAGGGCATCCCTAGGATCACTTGAGAACGTCCACAACCTACAATCATCAGGTCAAGTGTCTCTTCATGGTCTGGGAAGGAAAGACGGGCGGAAGTCTTGTTTTTAATGGATCTAGACCGATTCTCTGTTCCATCTACATTGTATGCTTTTATTGGTTTCGAAAGGGGTCAGGTTGGTAGGGCGAGTTGTTGGACTAGGGTCTGATCAATAAAATTTCCAGTTGCTCCACAATTGATCAAAATGGAGGTGTCGATAGTTTTTGCTCCATGAGAGATCGTTAAGCAGATTTGAATTGTTCTCTCAGATGGTTCTGCTAGTAGTACAGGAGCTAAGACATAAGGAAGGGAAGACGTTGAGGCATCCTTCCTATTCAAAAATCCTCATCAACTATGGTGGTGGACTGGACATCTTCAGCCTCTTCTTCCTCAGCTTCATTGAAGCAAGCATGGAGAACTTGTAGAATTTGCTGGGGATCTTTTCCTTTAGCTTTTAGGCTGCGCACATACTGTGCAAGCTTGGAGGGTTGGGCAGTCTCAATGGTTTGAATTCTAGAGGTGGATGGGGTAGGAGGGAAGCATCTTCCTTGGGGTCAGTTCTGGCAGTTGGGATGGTTGCAAGTGGAGCAACCTGCCTTCTTACAGATGAAGCAGAGATGATCACACAAACAGCATGCCCTTTCTACAGGGGATAGGTTGAGAGCATCTATGTCCATAGCATTGGGATCTCTGGCATGGGTGGAGTTGCAGGATGAGGAGAAGAAGGGGTGGTCATCCCCCCTCAGAATGTTATTGTCCATCTCGAGATGTTTGGTGAACTTCTTTGCATCTATAACCCACTTTTCGTAAGTGTCAGGGAGAGTAGTCTGCGAGAAGATGAGATGACGAAGGGGAGGGTATAACCCTTTAGCGAATTTCTGACAGATGGTTTCTTTGTCTTCAATATTGGCATGAAGAACCACGCTGGAAAAGTTCTGGATGTAGTCTTGGAGTTTGTAGTCATCAATGATCCTAGGATCTTTCTTATTCTGGGTGACTTCCTGTCATAAGGTATCTAGGGTTTGCCTGGCTGTCCCTTTGATGTCATAGGGAACGAAGATGGATTTGAAGTCCTCAATTATCTTGTCGAAGGTCTTGTTTTCTTTCTTAACAGCTGGGTCCTGTAATAAGTGATACCACTTTTTGGCGAAGTGGATGCCAGGTCCTCCTCCCATCTTGTTGAGGAGAGTATAGATCTTTGGCAGGTCTAAGGAGAAGATGGAGTTATTGGCCTCGAAGTGGCCTTTCATGGCATTGATCCACCATGCTGCTTTCTCGGGTTCACCAGAGAAATTGGTGGAAAGGGTGGACTTCAACTCGATGGGCTTTGGAGTGGTAGTCATAGTAACTGGTGAGGTTGGGCGACTTTGGGGGGTGACTGCGATTGGGGAAAAGATTCCTGGATTATAGACAACAGTGGAGGGCAATGGTTGGGCATCAGGGAGGTCTTCAATCTCAATATCAGAGTCTTCCTCAGCAGGAAGAGGTTTGGTAGATGGGGCAGGTGATTGACTGGCAAGGAGGGTTCTCAGGGCCCTAGAAGCATGAACAGAGCAAGGGGTGGGGGTAGGATTGGAGGAGGATCCAGCAATCCTTCGTCTGGGGTTGGGTTGGTCAGCTATGATGACTTACTTCTTGAGGGAAGAGTCAAAGGGACGAGCTAGTTCTTTTGTAACGTTGAGAGCACTTCTATGCTCAAGACTTATAATCTCCTGGACTTTGGGAGGTACTCACAAAGAGACACAATGTCCAAAGAGCAGTATTTCAAGAGGATGAGGCACAAGGAGCACAGTAGTGCATTAGATAAATGTAGAACTAGCTAAGGGACAGGAATGGCTACCGAGCTAGTTGATATAGTACAGTTGAAGCGGAGCTAGGATAGAGAGTAAACAAGGGTAAACGTGGACCTGCCTGCGCTTGAACCAAGACAACAATGACAAAGAGTATTAGCTAAGCGAGAAAACTGGAATTGAACCAGCAAGACAAAGAGCTTAGCTATAGTTATTAATGAAGAGATCAGAATACACAACACTGTAAGAGAAGTGTTGTAGGAGGGGTTAGTCCAAGATGAGGAGTTATTCAAGGGAGTAAGCCATCACATCATCAGGGAAGAAGACAACTAAGAAAGAGGAGTAAGACCCATGAGGAAAAGGTGTTATATGGGTGAAGTGAAAGATGACCAGAAAGAGTCCAGATTGGAGGTGGTTTACCATAACAGGCTGCACAAAATACAACCAAGGGATGAATTGCTAAAACAGCAACTCTGGAAGCCAAACCAGAAGCCTCTGCTCCAGAGGCAAAAAAATAAAAATCAGCCTCCATGACTCCACACAATCTGGAGGCTGCATTGACTCCTTTTGTGCACCAAAGGAGATTAGACTAAATGCATCTGCTCTTTTAGATCCATGATCCCTTATACTCTCCATTTCCCTCCTATCTCATGAAATCCTGCCTTTCCCAGCTCTCCTAGATTCTGGATCCTCCAACTGCTTCATAGATTCCACCTTTGTGAATGAACATGGTCTCTCAACCTACTCAGTCCCTCTGCTCCAACTCTGACTCTTCAATGGATCTTTGAATTCTACCATTTCCAAAGCCATTGACCTCTCCGTCTGTTTTAAAACCAGTGACACCACTCTGATGACATTTTATGTCACTCTACTGGATGAATCCTGTCCCCTTGTCCTGGGACACAACTGGCTAACCCACTACAATCCATTGATTGACTGGGCTTCTAGCAGTATCTCATTCTGAATATCAGAGCAGTCTGTGCCAGCTCTGAGCTTACCTCTGCAGCCTCCAGCCTCTCTGTCTCCAGCTGACTCCATATCCTCTAGTCTACCACATTTTTCCGATCACAAGGCCCCTGCAGTAGCACTTATCAGTGCTCTGGCCTTTGCTCTCGCTTGCTGACTTGAAGGCTCCATGCAATTTAACATGTGTATTTGCACTCTGGAAAGCAATCTCTGCTCTGCTGCCACTTCCTCTCCTGATCCAATAGACCTCTCCAGTGTTCCTCCAGAATACCATGATTTCACAGATGTTTTTAGCAAAAGCAAGGCTTGCTCCACATTGCAATTTTGACCTAAAGATCAATTTAGAGGAAGGCGCTTCCCCTCCAATTGGCACCACCTATTCCCTGTTGTCCTCTGAGGTTGAGTCTCTCCAGACCTTCCTTAACAAACACCTAGCCATGGGATTCATCTGTCCATTATCCTCCACTTATGCAGCCCCCATCCTTTTTGTCCATAAGAAAGACAGTTCACTTCAACTCTGTGTAGACTACCAAGAACTCAATAGGATCATGAAGAAAGACTGCTACCCCCTTCTTCATATCTTCGACCTCCTTGACACTCTGAGCTGCATCGAAATCTATACCAGACTCAATCTCTGGCATGCATACCACCTAGTCCACATTGCTGATGGAGATGAATGGAAAACCTCCTTTTGAACATGCTATGGCTCATCTGAGTGGCTAGTTATGCCATTTGGATTGACCAATGTGTCATATCCCATCCCTCCGACACCAAAAGTGCCACCTCTGGCCTTCTTCACCCACCTTCACCCCAAAACATCCCTTTTATCCCTCGGAGTTCCATCCCAGAGTTTATCCTCTGCTCAGACTTGCTTGGTAGCACTTGGACCTCAGTCTCTTTTGTATGTTGTGTTCCTTATGATCTGTTTTCATCCCTTGTGAGTTTATTTGATGTCCAAAACCTTTCCCCTTACTTTTATTTGACATCTGAAACCCTTCTGCCTACTTAGGTACTGATCTTTGTTCTCTTTTTATATCTCCATACCTTATTCTGAACATATTTAAGGACTCCCTCTGCTCTTCTGTAACCTTAGTACAAATATCAACTGAGTCTCCCCTCATCTCCTGTCCTTGTCAGACATTGCTCATCTCCTTGTCCCTTGTCTCCCTGCTCTACCCTATGCTGAACCTCTGCTCCAGCCTTCAACCTCCATTAGATGACAGACCTACACAAGGGTGTGACACATAAGTCCTGCACTGAGTCCTCACTCATAAGTAACCCCCATCCCCTCTGAGTCACTAACTAGGCCCTGATTTAGGGTCCTAGACAATGATGATAAGGACCTATATGGAGTTCCAAGCTGCCCTGGTGGCCCTCTGCTACCAGGACCAGGGGGTAATGACAGAGCCAACAACAATCTGTCCTCAGGTTCCTCCAATAACAACTCTGACCTAGATGACAATGATCTCCTGGGTGGAGATCCCTTCAGTGACCTAAATAATGACCTGCTCACATTTGAACTGTTTTCCCAGCTTGCTGAAGTAATCTGGCATATGGCATGGTAGAATGTGTGTTGCCATAAGAGCTCTGATATCCTGAAAATGAAGGTCCATGAGCCCAATCCATTTGACAGGTTCAACTCCTGTAAACTCTGCCTATTTATTGTCCAATGTAAACTCACTTTTCAAGCAAATCTGAAATCCTACAAGAAGGACTGGGCAAAGGTAATATTTGCCTAGTCCTACCTCAAGGGTGTAGCCCTAGAATACTTCAAGCCCAACCTCCTCAGAGATGAGCCTCCAGAACTCTGTCTGCTCTGGATGGACAACTGGAGAGCATTTCTCTCTGAGCTCCAGGCCAACTTTGGCCCCTACAATGTAGTCACAGATGCAGAGGCGCAGCTTGAGCAACTGCAGATGTGAGACAATCAACACATCACTAAGTTGGTTATTGAATGGAACTGTCTGGCCTCCCAAGTCCATGACTGGGGCTCTGGTGCACTCCACCAGAGTTTCTATAATGGCCTTTCAGACTGCATCAAGGACAAGTTGTCACAGCAGGGTAAACCCAATAACATTCATGACCTCTGTGCACTAGCACAACAAATTGACCATTGGTACTGGTAGTGCAAGGATAAGGTTGCACACTCCTCCAAGGCCTCTGGCTCCAACTCCAGTACTCAGAACAAGCCCTCCAATACCTCTGCATCTGCTTCCAGCTTGGGAAGCAACTCCAACAAGACTTCCACACCCAAGGATGATAAATTCAAGGCTTCAAGCAGCTCCAGAACTTCCAGAGAAAGCAAGAAACAAGGTAACAGGTCTACCCCAGACTCTTCTATTTCATTGAAGCTAGGCAAAGATGGTAAACTCCTTCTGGAGGAACATCAGCACCATTTGGCCAAAGAGTTATGCCTGTTCTGCAGCAAACCTGGACACTCCACCAAAGAGTGTCCTAAATCTACTTCAAGAGCTGCTAAAGCTCAGGCTGTTGTTGCCGCTCTAGCAGAGGCCTCCTCTGATTTCACTTCAGAGGTGAAAAAATAAAGTGACTCCCATGACTCTGCATGAGCTGGAAGTCACATTGAACCCAACTGTGCTCTCAAGGAGTTATATCTCAATGCATCTGCTTTTTTAGATCTGAATTCTCTTCATCCTATTGTATCTATTCTGCAGTTTTCACTAACCTCCATCCCTGTGTTAGTTGATTCTGGTTCTACTCACTCTTTTATAGATTCTTTCTTTATTAGTAAACATAACCTGCCTACTTTCCCGATTCCCCCTATGACCCTCTGCCTGTTTGATGGCTCCTTCACCACTTTCATCACCTCCACCTCTATGCTTTCCCTATCCTTTACCTCCAGGAATACCACCTTCAAGACATTTTATTTCACATCCTTGGATTCATCAAGTTCACTGGTTTTAGAACACAGCTGGCTTACCTGCTACAATCCATTGATTGATTGGGTAGCAAGCAGCATCTTGTTCAAGACTCCTACAGAAGGAATGCCAAGCCTGACATCATCCCCTGCTCCTCTGGAACCTCCACTGCTCCCAGCAATCCTGGAACCACCTCTGGTATCCCCTAAGGCCCCTGGCCTCACCTGCCCTCCCATCTCCTTCATCAATGCTGCTGCCTTTGTGTGTGCATACAATATGGAAGGCTCCATTCAATTTGCCATCCACCTCCAGTCTCCTGAGAAAGCCAAGGCCTGCACCACCTCCATCTCTGATGCTTCCAATGACCCCACAGACCTCTCTGGAGTCCCTCCAGAATATCATGAATTTGTGGACATTTTTAGCAAGAAGCATGCCAATACCCTGGCTCCCCACCAACCCTATGATTTTAAGATTGAGCTGGAGGAGGGCACATCCCCTCCAATCAGAAAGCTCTACTCTTTCTCTGCTACTGAACAATACTTGATGAAAATCTCAACATTGGATTTATCCACCCTTTCAACTCCCCTCATGCTGCTCCTGTTAAACTTGGTCGACGTGCCCCGAGTGTAACTCCGGAACGCCGGAGTTGTTATGTTTGGTTGGTCCGGGACTTGGCTTCACCTTATGTGGTGCACCTTGCATAGGTCCGGTGTCCCGATTTTGGAGGTCGGAGGGTCGGAGGTCAGATGAGAGTTACTATGAACTCAAGTCAGAGTGACAACGAACAAGACGAGGAGAGTCAAGTTCAGTCTGGCGGAGCAGAGTGGAGACAGACGGAGGTTGAGAATGTCAAGTTCTGTTGATATTCAGACTGAGGTATACAAGACAGAAATACGGAGATTATATAGTAAGTCGGAGGCGGATTACTAAGGTGGAAACGAGGTCGGGTAGACATACAATGTGCAAAGGTACGGAGGTGAAACAGGAGTGACAGTGTGTCAAGATAAAACAAGAATGGAGAGATGTCAGAGTGACATAGGAACGGAGATGTCAGAATGACGTAGGAACGGAGATGTCAGGAAGACAGAGGAACTGAGGTGTCAAGGTGAAAC
>JBBPKJ010000492.1:0-23230 GCA_038089195.1 Brasilioporus rufonigricans | reverse complement strand
TGCCATCGGGAATTTCCTCGATGTGGGCTCCTGGGGTCGGGGATTGTGGTAGGGCAGGGGCCTGAGAGGCTGAGCCTGGAGTACATCTAGTGGAGAAACTCCGAAATTGGTTGATGATGTCCGGGCCTCTGCGGCTACTGCTAAAAGTACAGAGGGTATCATGTGCATCAGTGAATGCACGAGAACGAGAGTGAGTGACTCTAGTTGCCATGATGACTCTACGCAAGTGGCAGTCTGAATATACTGTTAAACTCGGTCGACGTGCCCCGAGTGTAACTCCGGAACGCCGGAATTGTTATGTTTGGTTGATCCAGGACTTGGCTTCACCTTATGTGGTGTGCCTTGCATAGGTCTGGTGTCCTGATTTCAGAGGTCGGAGGGTCGGAGGTCAGATGAGAGTTACTATGAACTCAAGTCAGAGGGACAACGAACAAGACAAGGAGAGTCAAGTTCAGTCTGGCGGAGCAGAGCAGAGACAGACGGAGGTGGAGAACGTCAAGTTCTGTTGATATTCAGACTGAGGTATACAAAACAGAAATACGGAGATTATATAGTAAATCGGAGGCAGATTACTAAGGTAGAAACGAGGTCGGGTAGACATACAATGTGCAAAGGTACAGAGGTGAAACAGGAGTGACAGAGTGTTAAGATAAAACAAGAATGGAGAGATGTCAGAGTGACATAGGAACGGAGATGTCAGAATGACGTAGGAATGGAGATGTCAGGAAGACAGAGAAACTGAGGTGTCAAGGTGAAACATATCAAAGAGATAAGTAACGGAAGTCTGGAGTTGGTCTGGAACAAGACTTAGCAAGTAAAGAAGGTCCAGAGGTGAATAAGATAGTTTGGAGTTGAGTCTGGAGGACCGGAGTTTGGCTCGGTGAATCTGGTATGTGACAATAGGTGAGTACCTTAATCACATGAAGGTTTTATGTGATTGCCTAGCCTTTTTGGGCCATGCTGTCAGCAAAACCGAATTCAAGGCCTTACTTGTCGCAAAACTTCCCACGAGTTGGGAGGGATTTGCTACCTCGTATCTAGGCTACCAAGGAGATATGTATGATAACAAAAATGCTCAATCCATGACCATACACGAGCTATGCTCCCTCTTGCTTGAAGAAGAACAGAGGAGGAAGGAGAACGATGAGGTTGGAGAGTCCACTTATACCTCCCAGAGCCAAAACCTTGCCAAATCAGGCAAGTGATCTCCTTGCTGAATCTGTGGGCACACTAATCACGCCACTGCTAATTGCTGCTTCTGTGGCAAAGAAAAATGCACCCACTGTGAGAGGTTTGGTCACACTGAGGATGTATGCTGGAAAAACCCTGCCAATAAGGGCAAGGGACAAGTTTCTAAGCACACGAAAGAGTGGAAAAAGCCTGACCATAAAGGGAAAGAATGGGCAAATATAGCAGAGACATCAGATGAAAGTGACACAGAGTTAGGCAAAGCATTTACCACTAAAGTATGAGTAACTGATCTGGATGTACAAGTCAACAATGAGAATGACGAGGCTGAAGAGCTCGATTTTTCCGCTTACTCATGGATTGCTGACTCTGGTGTGACTACTCATATATGCACACAACGAGATGCTTTCCAAGATTACAAAGAGATATCTAAGAAACATATACGTGGTCTGGAAGATCAAACTATTTGTTACATTTGACCTGGGGAGGACCAAATGTAGTCCTGGTTTGGCTGGAGGTTCTGGATATGACGATGTTGGAGTCATAGCCTAGACTACAGTGAAGTAGTTAGGACTTGTCATAGGGGCTAGAGGTAGTTGCAAGAGGTTCTGGATTGTCCAGGAAAGATCAAGATGGGAAGTAGGTACATGAGAGTGCCTACTATATATACTACTGGAGAGTGTGCATGGAGCAACTATAGGGCTGGCAGGGAAGTGTCTATGAGTCAGAGATAAGACAGGAGAAGCAAGGAATGCAGAGAGCCACATGGTTCTGTGAGATAGAAGTGATGTGATGAGAAAGCATAGTAAAATGGAAGAGGAGATGAGAAGACCATAGAGATGACCGTGGGAAGATCAGAGTCTATAGTAAAACGGGGATCAAAGAGAAGTGAAGATGAAACAAGGAGATCGCTGATGAATAATCAGGATTGTGTGAAGTCTGAAGGTCTAGCTAAGTATCGTATGAAAAGACAAGTGCAAAGAAAAGAGTGGGGCAAGAAAAGGAATGAAACGTAACACTATTGCTGCATATGGACATGGCACAGTAACCCTAATCGGACAGATCGGGAATTGCACTATGCAACTCCATTTAGCCAACACATTATATGTACCCGAGGCGTGTGAGAATTTAGTCTCCCTTGGGCGAATTGCTCATGTTGGAGGACAGACAATCTGTAATAATAAAACTATAGAGATACATGATCAAAATGGTACCAAAATTGCTATTGGTACTGTTACAATTTTCCTCGTACATCGTGATACATTCATTATTTCCTTCTGTCATAACCACGCATTCCCCTTTGCTTACACTTCTTATGACTCCTTCCTAGCCATATTCTATGTGGACAACATCCTCTTGACCCCTCTTTTCTGATTGTCTTATACTTGGACTAATCCTCCTACAACATTCTCTTATACGTTGCGTATTCCAATCTGTTCACAGTTGTCAAGCCTTATCTTTGTTGGTTAGAGTCCAATGTTCTAGCTTGATTGACCTCTTTTAGTTACTTGGTCCATGCAGTGGTTGGTCCTTGTTTATTCCTCTTGAATCTCCACTCAGAAGTAGTACTATAAAGATCCAAAGAACCACCTCTATGTACTTTAGCTAGTTCTATGCAATTCAGCGCACTACCTTGCTCACTCAGTGTGATCTTTACCCTGAATCTTGCTCTCCAGACATTGTGTCTCTCTGTGAGTACCTCCTGGTGTCCAAGAAGTCTAGTCTCGAGCATAGGAGTGCTCTTCAACATTACATTGTGATAGTGGAGAAATTGGGGATAAACTTGTGGTAGAAATTACAAAAACCTATGAAGGAGCAGACTCCTTTTACATTAGAGGGGGGGTTCCATTTGGTTATAGCAGAGAGTTTGACAGGGTCCATCTTGGCACTGCCACTGCCAACAATCATCCCTAAGAATTCTACTTCAGGGACATCGAAGGTACACTTGAAGAGTTTCAGGGAAAGATGGAGATTGCGGAGACATTCTAGAACCTTTTTAGTACAGTTATGGTAGATGGTGAGGTCAGAAGAATGAATGAGTATGTCATCCATATAGATTACTAACTATCCTTCTGCTATCAGGTCATGAAAGGAGTGGTTTATAAATGCTTGAAAAGTGGCAGGAGAGTTACAGAGCCCAAAGAACATAACTGTGGGTTCAAACAGTCCTAAAGGAGTGATGAAGGCTGCCTTCCAAGTGTCTTCTGGGCGAATGTGAATGTTGTTTTACCCCCAGTGGATGTTGAATTTGGTAAAGAGGGTTGAGTTTCTCAGTTTGTTGACAAGGTCGGATATGAGGGGCAGGGGGTAGGCATTTTTGACTGTATGCTCATTCAGATAGTGATAGTCTTGGCAGGAGCAAAGGGAGCCATCCTTCTTAGGGACAAAGAAGAAGGGGGATGCTTGTGGGAACTTGAAGGGTACAATCCAACTGGTCTTCAGATGTTCCTCAATGAACATCTTACAAGCCTCCTATTCTTTGGGGTTAAGGGGGTAGGTCTTAGCTACGTGAGGGGAGAAGGAGTTCTTTAGTTCTATAGCATGGTCAAAGGGGGGTGGGGGAGGAAGGAGGTCATGAGTCTTTTCTGCAAAGACATTGGCAAAGGAAGAGAAAACCACTGTGAGGGGATTCTGGTCTATCTTGGCCCAGCTAGTGAGTTCAGTGGAGAGAGTTGTCTTACAGATGGACTCCCCCTTTAGCCAGGTCTCTCTCTTTCTTAGTCAAGAGGAGATCTTTTTGTTGGGGTCAGCTCCTAACCATCACATCAGATATCTGGTGGAGACAGTGTCAAATGTCTTTTGACTAGGGCGAGAGGAGTCTGGGAGTGAGAGTGTTCCAGAGGTCCAATTGATTTTGGGGTTATGGAAACATAGCCAGGGCATCCCTAGGATTACTTGGGAACACCCACAGTTTACTATCATTAGATTGATCATTTCTTCGTGATTGGAGAATGCTAGATGAATGGATGCCTTGGCTTTGATGGATCCTGATTGGTTCTCGGTTCCATCCATGTTATATGTGGCGATTGGTCTGGGAAGGGGTCAAGTGGGCAAGGATAGTTGTCAGATAAGGGTTTGATCAATGAAGTTTCCAGTGGCTCCACAGTCAATTAGAGTGCTGGTGTCAATGGTTTTTGCTCCATGGGAAATAGTCAAATGGACTCGAATGGTATTTTCAGATGGTTCAGGTAAGAGTACAGGAGCTAAGACATGGGGAAGGGGAGACATCAAGGCATCCTTCCTTTCTAAAAATCCTCATTGACCCAGGTAACTGACTGGACTTCTTCAGTCATTTCTTCTTCTGCTTCATTGAAGCAGGCATGGAGAACTTGCAAGATCTGTTGGGGGTCCTTCCCTTTGGCCTTCAGGCTATGCATATACTGTGCAAGTTCAGAGGGTTGGGCAGTCTCAACAGCTTGGATCCTAGAGATGGATGGAGTGGGGGAATAGTGTCTTCCTTGAGGTTGGTTCTGATGGTTGGGATGGTTATGAGTGGAGCAACCGGTCTTCTTACAGATGAAACAGAGGCAGTCGCGTAAGTAGCATGCCTTTTCCACAGAGGATAGGTTGAGAGCATCTATATCCATGGCATTAGGGTCTCAGGTACAAGAGGAAGTACAAGACAAGGAGTGGAAGGGGCAGTCATCCCCTTTCAGAATGTTGTTGTCCATTTCAAGGTGCTTGGTGAACTTTTTCACATCTTTGACCCACTTGTCATAGGTATTGGGGAGGTTTGTCTGTGAGAAGATAAAGCAACAAAAAGGGGGGTATAGCCCTTTGGCAAATTTCTGGCAGATGGTCTCTTTGTCTTTGAGGTGGGCATGAAGAACAGTAGTGGAGAAGCTCTGGATGTAGTCCTGGAGTTTATAGTTGTCAATGATTTGAGGATCCCTTTTGTTCTGGATGGCTTCTTGCTGGAGAGTGTCAAGGGTTTGCCTGGCTGTTCCTTTGACATCATAAGGGACAAAAATGGAACTAAAATCTTTGATTACTTTGTTGAAGGTCTTGTCTTCCTTCTTGGTGGTGGGGTCTTGCAACATGTGGTACCATTTCTCAGCAAAGTGGACACCAGCCCCCCCTCCCATCTTGTTGAGGAGGGTATAAATTTTGGGGGGGTCTGACGAGAAGATGGTGTTGTTGGCCTCAAAGTTGCCTTTCATGGTGTTGATTCACCATGCTGCTTTCTCAGGTTCACCAGTGAAATCAGCAGAAAGGGTGGATTTTAACTCAATGGGCTTTGGGGTGGTAGTCATGGCCACTGGGGAGGATGGGCAACTTTGGAGGGTGACTGCAATTAGGGGAAGGATTCCTGGATTATAGACAGTAGTGGTGAACAAAGGTTGGATGTCAGGGAGATCTTCAATCTTAATATCAGAGTCTTCCATGGCAGGAAAAGGGTCGGCAGTGGGGGCAGGCGATCGGCTGGCCCTAGAGGTGTGGACAGAGCGAGGGGTAGGAGTGGGATTGGAGGAGGATCCAGCAATCCTTCATCTGGGGTTGGGTTGGTCAGCTATGGTGACTTACTTTGCAAGGGAAGAGTCAGAGGGATGAGCTAGTTCTTTTGTAATGATGAGGTAGCACTTCTGTGCCCTTACTAATTCACCTTGACTTTGGGAGGTACTCACAAAGAGACTCAATGTCCAAAGAGAAGAACTTCACACACAGAGAGAGAGAGAGAGAGCAAAGTAGTGAGATAGAATATCACAGAACTAGCTGAGGAGTACAGGAGGGAATTCGACTAACTTTTATAGTACAGTTGGAGCAGAGATAGGAATAGAGACAAACATAAGTAAAGGAGAACCTGCCACCACACTGACCAAGATGACAAAGATAGTTAGCTAAGCAAGAACACTGGAATCAAACCAGCAAGAGAGAAAGGCTTAGTAACAGATGAAGAGATCAGAATATGCAACGTTATGAGAGAAACATTGTAGGAGATGACTATTTAGAGAGATGTTTAGATAAAAGGGTAGATCATGATATCATCAGGATAGAAGGCAACAAGGAAATAATAGAAGGAATCAAAGGCAAATGAAAAAGAGCATTCATGATGGAAAGCAACTAAGAAGAGACTGGAACGAAGGCAAATGACTGTAACAACCTATATGTTCCCGAACCTGCACACCATGACCTTGTCTCCTCCTTGCACTCCCTGTCCACTAGTGGTCATGAGGAAGTCTTCTGCACCCAACAATGCCTCCAACAGGATTACTGGTGGCCCAGCATGGGTTTCTTTATCTGCAGGTACATCTCTGGTTGTGCCACTTGTCAGGCCAACAAAGTGAACACCCATCCTACCATCTCCACACTGTCACCCCTCCCCTCCACTGCAACCCACCCCTTCCAACAGATCTCCATTGACCTGATTTCCAGCCTACCACCAGTTTGCAATTTTGACTCAGTCTTGGTCATGGTTGACCATGGCCTTACTAAGGGGATAATTTTCCTCCCTTGTTCCAAGTCCATCAGTACTGCAGGTGTAGCAGACCTCTTTTTCAAACATGTCTTCCCCAGATTTGGACTCCATGACCGCTGCATTTCTGACAAAGGACCACAATTCTCCTCCATCTTTGCCAGAGAACTTGCCAGACTTCTATCCTATGATGTCAAGCTCTCCTCTGCATACCACCCATAGACTGATGGAGAAACTGAACAAGTCAATCAGGAACTAGAAACCTACCTCCACATCTTCTGTGAGGACAAACCCCACCAATGGCTCAATTTCCTTCCCTTTTCCAAATTCTCTCACAACTCCACTACCCATTCATCCACCCACCAAACACCATTCCATCTCATGATGGGATACCAACCATGTGCCTATCCACCCATTGGAAAAACCTTCCTTCCAGCCCTAGAGACCCAACTATCCCTTATCTCCAAGGCACAAGATGAAGCCCTGGCTGTGCATCTAAAGACTCAGCAACTAATAAAGGAATGCATCTCCTCCACCTTTTGCCCATAGAAGACTGGGAATAAAGTGTGGTTGGAAGCCACTAATCTCTGTTTCCCATACCCATCCAAGAAATTATCTCCAAAAAGAGTAGGCCCCTTTGAGATAACTGAAATCCTCTCAAACCTTGCCTTCCAACTGAAACTACCCCCAACCTGGAAGTGCCATGATGTGTTCCATGCATCTAAGCTTTCCTCCTATGGCACCACCTCAGAGTATGGTCCCTCTTTCCCTTCTCCTCCTCCAGACACCATTAATGAGGAAGAGCAATATGAAATCAAAACCATCCTAGCCCACCATGGAATAGGAAGACAATGGAAATATCTCATCAAATGGAAAGGCTATGCAACTTCTGAGAACACCTGGGAACCAGAATCAAACCTTAGATATGCCACTGACCTACTTAAGGAGTACAAGGTAACCAAGCACCTGCAATGAGCCACTTTCCCACTCCCCTCTGGATCAGATTCACATTTATCTGTGCTATCCTTCTCTTCATCACCTCTGCCCTCCTCGCCACCCACCATCACATCCCTCTTCACCATCACCCTTTCACCTAAATGTCCCTTCCCCCAGCACTGTCTCGATCTGCTCAACCCATCCTACTCCCAGAACTCCCTCAGTGCATCCTCTATGCCAGAATCCTTGAAAGTGCTCTTATTATGTACAACATGGAACATCTTCCTTCATTTCCTAACCAAACTGCTCTCCATTCTGTGATACACCTTTATCATTATTCTTGATGAGCTTTCAATACTTACCTTGTGCTAAAACCCATCCATATAGACAATACCTTTGACATCTCTATGATAACCTCCCTTTTCATTGGCCCCATCACTGCACTGGACCATTTGCATGAGCAGGGGTTTGACCAGTTTGTTTCTTTCCTACCCCCTGCAGAACTTTCTGACATATTCCTATCCATCTTCTTTACACTAACTGAGAACAAACAAAGCAACTACCTGGAACAGCATTTTACCCTCTCTCACCCTCTGCCCATGATGCCTCAATCCCCCTCTCCGATTCCCCACCCACCACTCACCAAACAACTTACCTCCCCCCCTGATGACCTTGAGGAAGATGCCTCCACCCAGATCCTGTTGCTAGATGTCCCATCTTCTAATCATTCATCATACCTCAACCTACACTGGACTACTGTTCATGAATGCATGCTCTTCTTGCCTTTTCATATCCTCCCTACAATCAGTTGTCCCTTTCTGGTCACAGATCATTCCTCATACCAATGCCACCACTGCCACCAGCTTGGTCATTGGAAGCATGATTGCCTAGCCTATTCCTGTTCCCACTGCCACATCCTGGCACCTGGGCATCTCCCCATTGCCTGTATCTGCTCTCAATGCCCCCTTTGTAATCAATGAGGCCATGGAAACTGCTTCTGTCCCCACCATCACTATGGTAACTATGACCAGCTTGGATATTTCATTGATGATTGTACTATCAGGGACCTTGATGTCATTGAGGAGCTTTCCAATGGGGACATGGATGGAGTGGACCACTCTTGAAGAGCTTGTGCCTGGGGCTCAAGTATATGAAGGGGGTAATGTTACAGTTGTCTGTCTTCAGTCCAGTCTATTCCTCATCACCTTTCGTCATGAACACTCATTTCCTTTTGCATATACCACTTTCTTCTCATTTCTCACTGTCCTCTATCCAGAGGACATCTTCATCACTCCTCTTTTCTTCAATTGATCCCTAAGTTGGAGTAACCCCTCCTACAACATTCTCTTGCTCATTGCATGTTCTGTTCTCCTCACCCACTGCTAAGCTCTTTCTCTTGTTGGTTCAATTCCAACATTCTCACTTAGTCAGTCCTTCTTTGTTGACTTGGTCCATGTGCAGATGACTGGTGTTTACTTGAGTTTATCTCTATATTCTCTCTCCACTTGAAATGTACTATTAGAACTAGCTGCCTCTCTCTGATGTACCTTAGCTAGTTCTGCAATATTCTATCTCACTACTTTGCTCTCCTTGTGTGAAATCTCTCTCTTTGGACACTGAGTCTCTTTGTGAATATCTCCCAAAGTCAGGGCAAATTGGTAAGAGCACAGAAGTGCGACCACATCATTGCAATAATGAAGCAAAGACAAGAAAAATAAATCAAAGATGAAAAGAAGAAAGAACAATTGTAACAAGGACCCTTCTGACTACATCCTCATTCTTGACCTTGACCTTATCCATGACTACCTCAAATCCTCAAATCCAGCTACTGCCACTTCCAAGAGATGTCTCCATGCCTCAGACACCTCTGACCTCTGAAGGGCTATCTTGAAGGACTACTCCTGATCATGAGACAATCAGGCATAACAGGCCTAGTCAGGGGGAAAAAAGGTCAGAATAGATAGCATATATAAAGAATAGATCAAGGTGGAAATGGATAATCATAACACCTTGGTCTGTGTGGTGATGATATATCTATTGTTCCTTATTGTTCTTTGTTGTTCTACACCTGCCCTAAATTGTATTTTGTATCATATAAGAACTAGCTAGATACTTCCTGTAACTCTAGCTAGTTTTCATTTATTCAAATGCATTACTTGCTCACTCATGTGATTGCCCTTGCCATCTTACTCTCTGGACACTGTGTCTCTTTGTGTGGTCCATTGCAAGTGCTCAGGTTTGCAACAAAAGAAGTGAGTGAGACTACAAATGGTGCTAGCTAAGTTGCCAAATATGCTGTATGGAATTGGCTCTTTGTTTGAGGAAGGGTTAAACTCATCATCAGAAAGATCACCATTGAAAGGATCATTGGAAGGGTTGCTTGGGGGATTATCTGGAAAGTCAGAGTGAAAGGTGTGATCTATAGAAGTATGAAGTGATGGTGAGCTTGGAAGAGGAACCTCAGTGCCATCAGGAATTTCCTTGATGCAGGCTCCTGGAGTCAGAGATTGTGGAGGAGCAGGGGCCTGAGAGGCCAAGCCTGGAGTGCATTTGGCAGAGAAACCCTGAAACTAGTCAACAAGGTCCAGACCTCTGCTGCTGCTAGAGATGTGAAGGGGATTGTATGCATCAGTGAATGCACAGGAACAAGAATGGATAATTCTAGTTGCCATGATAAGATTTCTATGCAAGTGGAGTCTGAATATACTATTAAACTCAGGGACAAACTCCAAGTAACTTTGAAATGCCAGAGTTGTTTTATGTTGGTCTGGGACTTGGCTTCACCTTATGTGGTGCATTTTGCATAGGTCTGGTGTTCCAATTTCAGAAGGTCAGAGGTCAGAGGTGAGTCACTAAGTACTTGAGTTAAAAAGATAACAAACAAGACAATGGGAGTCAAGTTCAGTCAGACAGAGTAAAGTGAAGATGAACAGAGATAGAGAATGTCAAGTTCTGTGATATTTAGACTAAGGTATACGGGACAGAAGTACCAAGATTATATACTTGGATGGGAGGTGGATTACTAAGATGAAAACAAGGTCAGGTAGACCTGAAATGTGCAAAGGTATGGAGATGAAACAAAAGTGACAGAGTGTCAAGGTAAAACAAGAATGGAGAGATATCAGAGTAATATAGGAGCAGAGATGTCAAAATGATAGGAGAACAGAGATGTCAGAAAGACAGAGGAAGTGAGATGTCAAGATGAAATAGATATGAAGAAATAAATAACAGAAGTCCAGAGTTGAATAAGATAGTCTAGAGTTGAGTCCAGAGGACTGAAGTTGGACTCAGTGGAATCTGGTATGTGATAGGGGCTGACCAAGGGTGGTAAAGATGCTGGCTGTGTCACATCACATTTAACTGCATTTCCATCCAGGAATCATCTGACAAATTACTGCAAAACAGTTTGTTAATCAGGTAGGTGATGAATTGCTTTTCTTTGCCCTCATAACATTCACTGAGCTTTTTCCAGATGGCTTCTACTGTTGTGCAAAGTAAGACTCCACTTAATGATTCATCTTTTAGTGTCAGCATAATTTGCACTCATGCTTTTTTGTTCCTTCCAAGCCATTCTAGGTGGTCATCTGGATGCATATTCTTGTCTGGCATTGGTTCTGTGCCACTGACAATATTCCAGAGGTTTCAAACATCAAGAATCATTTGGATACAGAACTTCTGCATCTAGAAGTTTGACCCATCATTGTCAAGTGATAGGACATCATACAGGCAGCTAGAGGCCTGTGTGGTCCATGCAGATGAAGTTGAAGTGCTGGTAGATGCTGTGGGAGCAGGTCCAGCAGCTGAGGCAGAGGGTGCAGGTTGGTTGTATTATGAGGTTGGAATTGCTCAGCAGAGGTCTAAGCTAGGAACCAAGAGAACCTCAGTAGATGTCAAGCTACCAATATTAAGATCACTATCTAAGAGAACTATGATAGGTTAGTGCAGTAGTAAATGCCTATAAAATAGGGCTTACCCTCAGTAGATGTCAAGCTACTGAGGAAATAAACTAGAAGCTACTTCGAAAAGTGTATGCTCTAAGCTTATGTAATATTACCATGAAAGAAAGCCTAAGGCCTCAGACGGGAAGCAAGTCCAGGCTGGGTTTTCATGAAAACCCACCCTTGTGTAAGCCTCAATGTTCTAGCGGAGCATAGAATTTTCAGCACCGCTCTAACCTACACACTGGTTCATGAAAAATGTCTGACAAGCAATGTATTTTGTGATTATGGAACCAATAATTAAATTATGTTAATTCTTTGGACTCCAGTGCAGGCTGAGGAACCAAGGAATAATCTAGCAGGGTGGTTTGTTTAGGGTTTCGGCAAGCATTTTACCCTGGTTATTCACCAGTTAGTTATAGCACAATGATGGCATGTACTAAAATCATTTGTACTATATCGTAATCCCAAGGTCCTTGCCATAAATTTTAAAAAACCTTCCTTAGCCTGTGCTGGAGTCCAAAGAATTAACATAATTTAATTATTGGTTCCATAATCACAAAATATGCTTGTCAGACATTTTTCATGAACCGGTGTGTAGGTTAGAGTGGTGCTGAAAATTCTATGCTCCACTAGAACATTGAGGCTTACACAAGGGCGGGTTTTCATGAAAACCCAGCCTGGACTTGCTTCCCGTCCGAGGCCTAAAGCGTGCTGCTCAAGTTTACAACAGGTTGGACATCTTGGTATGAGTGTGGGGAGCAGGGTTCATAACCTCTTGTGAGGTCTAGTTCAACACAAGGTTAAAAAACACTAGTAAGGACAGAACTATGTAGGTATTAATTAATTTGGGTTCTAATGAATGTCCAAAAAGCATCTCACCTCAGTTTCGTATGGACGAAGACTGAGGTGCAACGTGGCAAAGTCCGTGCTAAAAATGAGCGACCGTATCAGATTATGTAAGAATGATCAATGTAGTCCCAGCACGAACGGAAAGTAAGGTAGATAAGAATAGAATGTACGAAAATTCAACATTTTATCTTGCAGGTTTGTCACTTTCATCTACATTCTCTATGTTTTGACTTTATCAGTCCCCAGTTAGTCACTATGTATTCCTAAGTCTGGAGTGTTGCTGTCAGACAAGTCAACTGCATTCTGCCAGTCCATGTCACTGATTTGACCAACAAAGTTCTCACAAGTGCACTGCTGTTAACATTATAACCTAGTGGTGACTGTCTCATTGTTACGTTAAGACCATAAGTAAATTTTGCGACATCACATCAAACTGGCAATTACTGACTTCCACTTCTTCGACCGCAAAACCAGCGATATCTGGTTGATCGATGGCAGTGACGATAGAGACAACCAGTTTCAAGACAACGGAGGAGCTGACTGCTATGAGAAAACCTTTACCCGGCGTCTCAAGTACTGCGGAAGTCATGTCCCAGACTATTAAATTAAAAGGACCTCGTTCGTAGGTGTGCCACGGTTATCCCTACTTGCGCAATGACTAGCTGGACGACCATAGGTACCCTCGCGCTTGGGTGCGTCCTGGCTCTCTATATTGGACGACGCGTTCTTCGGAGTCGTTCAACTCCCCCGTTACCTCCCGGACCTCCTGGGTTACCATGGGTTGGGAACGTTATTGGGGTGAATACAGACGCTCCATGGTTAACATATACGGAGTGGGCGAAAGCATATGGTACGTTGTACATGTTTGGCTCTACGTCCTTTACTGAGTTCGATCCACGAGGAGGCGACCTAGTCTATTCTCAATTGCTGGGGAAGGATATCATCGTAATTAATTCAGAAAAGATTGCGAAGGACTTGCTCGAGAAGCGTTCTAGGAACTACTCTGACCGCCCATACCTCATTACTAACGAAGCGTGAGGCCCTCATTTCCTTTTATATTACTAATCTCAATCCGCTCTTCAAGATGTGGAGTGGACTTTAGTACCGTTTTCATGCCATACAGCGATCGATGGCGGTCGCACCGGCGGCTTTTCCATCAGACATTTCGGCTGGGAGCAGTAGCTAGATTTCGGCCCTATCAACATCGTAAGGTGTGTCATCTCCTCAAGCGGTTGTTCGACGCCCCAGAACAGTTAGATGACCACCTCTTTGAGTAAGTGTACGGAATGTAATGAGATGATAAAGCCAACTAATTCCTCCACCGAGATACACTGCGGCGGTCGTCATGAACAGCACATATAACTATGACCCAGCATCTCGAAAGGATGAGATCGTCGACATTGTCGCAAACGTGCTGAACATCGTTGTGCCTGTTTTACGTCCAGACATTGCCGTTATCGTTGGAGCTTTTCCGTGGTGTGAGTCGACCACATTTCCTGTTTCATGTTCGGTCACGAGATATATCTGGTTGAAGTACTTCATCTTCCGTCATGGTTTCCTGGCATGTCATTCAAGAGGCAAATGGCTGTTGCACACGCGTATTCGAAGCAGTATCTCGATCAGCCATTTGAATACTCTCTTCAAAAAGTGGTAATCACCGTTTCAACTATTCGTCTCGTGCGTACGTTGAATAATTACATCTCCCAGCCGAGCAGTGGTGGAGCACCGTCGATGGTACAAGATGCACTGCGTCACATGGAAGAGAAGGGAGTTTTACCCGAAGCATCGTGGATGAATGACATCAAAGATGCAGCTGGAACCGCGTTTCTAGGTATTCTGTTCGATCGTATTTTGGGATCCTTCATTGATGCGCGTCATCCAACTTGTTAGCTGCAGCAGAGACCGTGAGTGAACGTCCATGTATAGCGCTTGTCATCACTAACATTTTAAAACAGTCCAACTCGGTCTTGTTGACGGTCTTTCTTATGATGGTGCTTCATCCAGAACTTCAGGACAAAGCGCATGCACAAATCAGTGCTCTAGTGGGCAAGGATAGATTACCGACAATCGATGATCGACCTTTGTTACCCTTCATAGATGCCATTTTTCGGGAAACGCTCAGATACAGCCCTGTCGTTCCCCTTTGTGAGTAACTTCTCTGTTACACCTTGCCGCTCATCGTCCTGGATCACACAGCGGTTCCACACGCTGCTGTGGATGACGATGTGTATGATGGGTTCCACATTCCTAAGGGTGAATAATGAGTTCCTTGACTAACTCAGGCAATTATTGACACTCGATCTCAGGTGCTATCATTGTAGCGAATCTGTGGTCAGTGTCTAACATTATATCCATATCAATATTGGTGACGGAGTTCACTAGGTCGATGGCACATAATGCCTCCAGATTCTCCAACCCACATGCGTTCATACCCGAGCGATTCCTCGACAATGATGGTTCACTCAAGCCCAACGACATCGAAAACATCGCATTCGGATTTGGTCGACGCATTTGTGTTGGGAGACATTTTGCCGACACGTCCATCTGGACAGCGATAGCCATGGTGTTAGCGGTATTCAAGATACTGAAACCCCTGGACAAGCACGGGGTGGAAGTCCCAGTAGAAGAGAAATTTTCCAACGGAGTTGCTGTGTGAGTAACGCACGACAGACCCCGGCCCCTCGAAGGTGAACGCGGTGCTGATATCTCTAAACAGACATCCTCTTCCATTCAAGTGTAGAATCGTGCCTAGATATCCAGGAATGGACGCCGAGAAACTGGAGCAGTTGATTGCCGCTACTAGCGCTCCTTGACGTAACTCCTTTTGGGGTTTATTTAAGTTTGTCGTTTATCAGTGTCTTCACCAGAGATGTAGTGCGTCAGAAAGGAACCAAGCAGGTTAGAACCACTGCAAAGTCTGCAATATACGTCCCGCATGACGAGATGAATAGAAACAAGGAGAACGGTGTGACTCGAGACCACGTTTGAAAACAGAGGGAACAACTTGAAGAACCTTATCGCAGCGCAAAGCGATCTGGTGCACAGCGCCGATGGTGGCGGCAATACTATGATTGGACACTCGCCAGACCCGCCGCTCGTCAACGGCCCTAAAGTGACCCAAGGCAAATTTTCGAACTAGAAGGGAGCCATCACTTAATTCGCTAAACATGCCATAGTACCCGGGGGAAATGATCAAGTGTCGAGAGTTGCTTTTCAAGTGATTGATGGATGGGCGCTGTACGAGGTCCAGGCCGAAGTGCCGCAACTCTCGTGCATGAAACGGCCTGGGCCCGTCGACTCACCCCCTTGTCGTCGCCCACACCGCTGCGATGCCTCCTGGCCTAGGCACACCAAAGGGAGTTGCTTTCCTTTCAAAGTTCCATGACGTGTGCGAGTGCGGTTTTAGTTGACAGATTACTCCATACGGCGCGATAACAATGTCTACGTATCTCAGTTCAAGTTGCGTTGTAATCACGTCATATTCCTTTTGTGCCAGTGAACTGGTGTCGATGATGCGCCTAGGTTGGAAATCTAAGCGCACAAAGGTTGTTATCGCCCGAGCGACCTGGACTCGTATCATTCTCATCCAATGGGAAAATTAGCGATTGATTCCATTGTGCCTTTGAGTTCTAGGCGGTCCCCGTTCAATCATCTTATCAGTCACTAGTTTATCAATAAAGTTTCCAGGAACTGAACTGAAAGCCTGTGAGGGGATAGCGCGATTTTCGCCGCAGTCAACCTATTTTGTGGAGCTTGGACTGAGTTTCTGCGATATACTATCGCTGTAGGTGGAGCAATTGAGACCGGGACTGCCGCCAAATCTCTCTCTGTAGAAGATAGGCTTTTTTGCGAATGGCCCGGGGCGGTCAGCTCCACGGCGCTGTCTTCTTATGTGCGATTACATAAGCACTTATTGAGCACAGCAGCAGCGCCAAATGGCATACCAGGCATATCCTTATAACTATCAGGATGGCTCGGAAACCTAGCTCACGCACGCCCGCACAGTTGCCTCGGGCAGGCCAACGTCACCCTCATATGTCGTCGCCGTCAAGACGTTCGTTTGGCGTCCCAAACGCGCTCGGAATCCAGCAAGACAGCGAGATTGCAGATGTTCACGACTTGCGCAGGCCGTCGTGGCGCCCATCCTGGATACGACCGAACATCTTGTCCATCTTGACGAATCAGGACGAGGAGCTTGGTGTCAAGTCTCCGACGTCGGAACGACCGCCTATCCCGAGCGCACTGCATGTCAGGGAACCAGACTCGACGCCCTTGCCAGTGTTGTCTATGATCGTGTTGTCCATTGTGAGCACCTCTATCGTCTGCTTTCCGCCGCGGTTCTCAAACTCGAGTAGACCGTGCTTGGGGAGTTCTTGTCTGCAAACGTATCGATGCCATTCTTACTCTTCATGGTTAAAGGTATGGCCACATCCGGCATGATATCGTGCGACCCATCTGAGGCAGTTCATCATCGTAGGATTTAACGAGTTCCAAGAGGAGTCAGAAATTGCCTTTTATACCGGCATTCTAGGTTGGCTTCTATGAACGTGCATTCTCGGACATGTCCTTACCCTGCCCATCCAGTCGCTGCATTTTTTCTCACACAATTCCTTACATCTCTATTATGGGTGTGTAGAAACCATGTTCAGTACACTCTTGTTTGGTTTACCGAGACGTCATCTAGGCTACTGTGGCCGATAGGCACGGTGGGCGGACCGTATTATTACTCTCCTTGTTTGGGAGTGCGGTCACTGTTTCTATCTTCGGGACTTGCACTGCGTTCCGCCAGGCTCTCGTCGTTCGGTTGCTTCAAGGTGTCTTTGCGGGTGCAGTTGGGGTGGCGCGCGGATGTGTTACTACTGTAACTGATGCCACCAACGAAGGCAGGGCATACGCCATCATGGGGTAACTGCCACTCCAAATATGTGTCTCTGAGGCTCACTAACAAGTTCGTCTGACTGCAGCTTTTGTTGGGGCTTGGGAGGTGTTGCAGGCGCCATTGTTGGAGGAACATGTACGTCATCTGGTTGTTGTTTAATGTTCAAATGGCTCAAATATACATTTCAGTCGAACGGCCAGCGGACAAGTGGCCAGAAGTGTTTGGAAATATTCCGTTGTTCGTTGATTACCCCTACTTCTTACCATGCTCTGTCGCAGGGAGCATTACCCTGATCGGTGCGATCCTTATATCTTTCCACTCCCCCTACCCTACTCACCTCTACATAGGTTCGCTGTTATCGCTTTTCCTTGGTCGGGATGGAGGGCCAAGGCAAGGGGCCATTCGTCTTCCCCCAGAGAAACCTGGGAATCAGCCGTCACCCATACCTGAAGAGGACGAGATTGTAAATGAGCCCTTTGCAGACGAACAACCTACAGGATTGTTCCAAGCCCTCAAGCGAAAAATCTCGCGACCATTCTCTATATACACTGGATCAAGCTCACCAGTTGTTCATTCCACTGAGATTCCCACTACACCATCCGTCCCTTTAATTCCGTCTCCGTCCATAGAGAGACAACGGTTGAGCCGGGCGAACGGATCCGCGTATGGCTATGGTGTCAATCAGAGACATAGGGTAGCAAGCACGATCAAGCCACGCAGGAGTATGGCGAGTACGTTGAGAAGCGAGCCGAGTACTTACCTGGAGGGCCATCAGTCGTCTTATGAGGGCTCAGAGCTCAACTTTGCGCAGCGATTGCTCATGGCAAACGAAAATGCGGTGACGAATATTGCGGACTTGTGGGTTGCCGCTGCTATGAACGTTGACCCTGAAGAGCAATACGATGTGGAAGCTGAAATGCCAACGGACGAGGAGCAGGCGAGGTTTGGTGGTGGGGAGGGTGTCGACGAACAGGACGTTTTCGGAACGGCTCGCGGGAGACAGGATTTGCGGAGCATTGACAGTGTAACGATTTCGTCTCGGCCTCGTCCCCGTTCGTCAATATCCAGGTTAGCGTCGGCTCGAGGCTTTCCCGGGCGATCTCTCTCGCGGACGTCTACGTGGGGTTCACCCATACCCGGAGGCGCCCGTCTTTCCCGTCGGTCATCTGCGACCGCTCCAAGCATCTTTGCTCACGCAGGTGTCCGGACTCCACCTGCTGTCCTTGACGCACAGTTGCGCGAAGCAGAACCTTTGGATGCATTAACGCCTATTCCTGAGCGCCGCGGGTCGGTGCACGCTGTCGACGGGATAGAAGCTGGCGCTGCGGAAGAAGTAGCAGAGAAACCTCCTTCTTTGGCATCTCAGCTTCCTATCTTGGTTATCGTCCAGTATGGGTTGCTAGCGCTGCATAGCACGACCCACGATCAAGTATTCCTATCGTACCTTGTCAGGTGAGTCGAAAGTCATTCCTTGTGTTAGCAATGGGCCTGACGAGCAAAATGATAGTGACTATAGTTCTGGAGGGTTGAACCTGAGCCCAGGCCATTTCTCGCAATTAAGTATGTGCTCTTCGGCACCTTAACAGGAGTAATCCTGACCCTGTATTTTACAGTCGCTTTGATGTGTTTGTTCCAGATCATCTACCAATTCCACCTCTATCCGTGAGTGGCTCGCTCGCTCGCCTTTCCGATACGTTGGTGCTAATCTCTTCCTTCAGAAATATTGGGCACGTATTCGCGTCTTTCCCGCTGGCGGCGAAGTTTCTGACGCTGTTATTAGCCCTCCTCGTGGACGTTTCTCGCATTTGGCGATGTTCCGTCTCGGGTCATTCTTGTTCATCCCTGCTTACCTCACCGTCACGCTATACCGCGTCTTTGCAAGTCCGTCTGATGCTGGCAACTTTTTCCTCATGGCTGGTAAGTTTCCGGTGACGTCGCTTCAATACCCAACGTCTCATGGTTTCTCCTCCTGCAGCCCTCTCCATCAGCACGTAAGTACATTCATCCCTGCTGATTGCGTCGTCGTCGATTGATTGAAACGCATAGCGCCGTTCGGTATTGCGGCAACACGTTTGCGTATACGGCTATCGCGATCCTCGTAAACTACAGTACGTCCCTTGTCATGCGCCTGCTCATGGATGCGCTGGTACTAATCTGTTCCTCCAACAGTGACACCACCTGCAGCGGTCGGGTTTGCCAATGGCGCCGCACAAAGTATCGTTAGCCTCGCGCGTTGTTTCGGGCCGATTCTCGGGGGCTATGTGAGTCTTGCATGATCTCCTCGCCCGTGCGTTCAGACGTTGACGTAACACCCACCCGTCGACAGCTCTGGGCGGCAAGCACGCAGAACGATCCATCGGGATATCCCCTGGGGTTCCTGGCGTGTGCGGTGGTGTGTGCGTTTGCTGTGGCGCACAGCTTTTTGATCCGGTGATACGATGTGTCGCACCCGCGCCACAACCCGATATACTCGAGCGCGCCTGAAAAGGATGGAAAGCCCGTGCGCACTCGGGTCAAGCCGTTTCATGCAATGTATCTTGTGTCTTTCCCGTCGTCGCCGTCATCGTCATCACCGTCGTCCCTACATGCATGGGACGTTTTCATCGGTTTCTCTTTTTCGCTGGACGACAGCATCTCGGACTTGTCTCCTTGGTTTCGTCGTGTTATATAGCACATAATCATCGATAAGTATGACTATAGCAGAGGTGTAAACTGGCAAATGCACTGAATCCAAAGTCTCCTCTGTGAGCGATATGTTGTTCTTCAGCTTCAGCTTTCAAAAAGAAAAAAAAAAGGTCCCGCCGCATCGGGAAGCCAAGTGTACTGCGGATCTGTGTCTAATAGGGTCTATACATAGCATTTAAAACAAAGGAAGAAATGAGGCATGTCATCATGTCGTCAGTGGCGTCACATCTCGTCAACGGTGAGAACGCGCATGAGTTGCGATTGCGCGGCCATCTACCAAGAGGGAAACGACATTCAGCCTAGATCATCACCTAGACGCGCTCGAGCGCGCCCAAGTTCACGAAATAACTCACACGAATCCCGTTCCCGGCCAACAGCGACCCACCCCCCTCACTCCACTCACAGCATCTCCCCGGATGGCGACCGCCGTGCCAACATCTCGTCATACCGGCGAAGTAGTAACCGCTCTATCCATCCACCCTTTGGAAACGGCTTATTCCACCGATTGTGCAGGTGCACCGCAAAAATCTGTTGCAGCGCTCGGTCTAGTCCGCCGCCCTCTTCCAAGCCATGTCCGCCTACCCACTGTCCGTCTGCGCGGTCGGGCGTGAACGGGTCCGGGACGCTATTGTCGAGTCGACACGCGAGGGGGTCGCTGAAGCAAAACGGGAGGATCTTGAAGGGGGGTATCGACGCGGCGAGGAGGCGGCGCCAGAGTCGGAGGTAGAGGATTGCGCCCCAGTCTGTCGAGGGCGAATTCGGCGGGGTGGAGGTGGCCATGAGATGGAACGCCTCGCAGAGATAGGGTGAGTGTTGCTTGAAGTGCATGAGCGCGCCGTTGAGCGCTTGGTACGTCTTGGCTGCGTGTGAAAGCGCGTTGTGGGGGAAATGAGGGGGAGATATGGAAGCATCTGGACGTCAGTGAATGTGGATGGGTGGGAGAAAGCGACGTTACCCCAGCAGTCCCATTGCGTGACGAACTCGTGCTCGAGAAGTGGTTCGAGGTCGCGTGTGAGGAGCATGTCCATGTCGATCCACATGCCACCATAGTTCCAGATGACGAGCAGACGGATAAGGTCACCGTCGACCCATGCTTTCTCGTCGTTCAGTTGAAGGAGCTTGCTCCCTTCCATAGCGGTGCCCTTGGCGAGAGCAGGAATGTCAACGATACCGAGGGAAAAGGAGTCAGGATAGCGTTCAAGGTACTGGCGCACGATCGGGTTCTCATGGAGGTCGCCGTTGGACCAGAGGACGAGGTGGGAGCGGGGTAGGTTCTGTGTGGAGAAGAAGGATTTGAGCATGAACTCCTGGCGTTCCCCGAACGGGACGAGGTCTGTGCGCCAGTATGTATGGTACTGGTTGCGGTTTTGGGGTGGTATCCAAGCGTCTTGGTAGACTTGGTGCTCTGGTAGGATGACGGTACCAGCAAAGGCATAGCAATCCATTCCCATTCGCATGGGAACACCTGCTTGGACCTCGAACCGCCTCTTACCATACAGCTCCTCGGTGATGTTGTACAATGGGCTGACCCGGTCGGGGTCGAAGCAACCCGAAAGCGGCGTGATGGGGTGAATTTCGTTGGCAATCCAGTTGCGGTCGTAGAATACGAGGTCGACATGGAGATGGGGCTCAAATGTGCGCCAGACCCACCAAAGCGCGAGCAGCGCGATGGGTATCGCAAATTTCAAGATGTTGAAGAGCGCCCGGAGTCGATTCATTGCTCTAGGATGTGAACGCGGGACTGCGGAGCGTCTTCGCCAATACCAACGCAACGACGGTAGGATTCGCGCCAGAAATGAGTTTGGCCTGCGACGTTTAGAAGATTCGTCGTCGTCGTGGGTGGGCAAGACGCCGTAAGGTGCTGAAGGCATGCATGTATATATGAAGTGGGAACCTCGCTGGCAAGGTTTGGACCCAACCGTGGGTCTGCGTCCAAACAATCATAGCCGATTAGCCGACACTGAGAACTTATCGATGTCATCGATCAAGCGGACTCTTTGTCGAGCTTGAACGCCCATGCCAGCGCTGATCAAGAACTTTGTGTTCTGGATGAATCATTGCACCTCTGCCCGTCGAGTTCACAAGGCTTCTAACAACACCCTCGCTGGAGACAAGACACCAATGTACATCAAATTCAATCATCAATCTCAATGGTATATAACTTTTCGGATCAGTCGTACACCCAAATGACAGGGCTAACGAGGCTCAACGGTCGGAAAGTGACTGACGCAGCACACGTAGATCATTCCTCTGAATCCTGGGGCCATCGAGTTGTGGTCCATGAGTGACAAGTTACCAAAGCGCCAAACCGGCATTGCCCGTCAGCCGCCGTATGTGAACCTGCTAATGCCACACCACAGGTGCTTAGTGGACGCACACTTGACTCGACAGTTTCGATCTTGTACATCATCTCTGGATTGACGAGGCTTCAATCAAGGTTATTGCAGAGTTATTAACATACACCGGTCCTACTCTCCGTCGCCAACGCCAATCCAGACAAACAACGCCAATAGCATTCCCCAATCACTGCTTTGTCACTGTGGTTGCAGCAATCAACTGCTCCAGCTTCTGTGCGTCCATTCCGGGCTTTCTAGGTACGACACTGCACGCAAAAGGTAGCGGATGCCTGCATACCCGTCAATTCCACATAGAAATGACTGAGAAGATACTTTGTATCACTCACGCAGTGAGACCACTGGAGAACTTGGGTTCCACGGGGATCTCTACGCCATTGGCATCCTTGGGCTTTGAAATATAGAAGACAGCTAACACGCTGGAAATTGCGGACCATACGGACGCGTCTGCGAAATGCCTGCCAGGACAGATACGTCGACCCAGTCCGAATGCAAGGTGCTCAGTATCGTTCGGAAGAAGGGAACCGTCATCGGCTAGAAATCGCTCTGGCATGAACTTATCTGGGTCCGGATACTTGGATTCGTCGTGGGCCATGGACCACAGGTTTGTAAAAACGAAAGCGCCTGCAAGGCACATTAATTTGTGACAAGTCGACAAGACTGAGAATGGCTTGCCTTTCGGAATACGGAACCCAGAGTAAACATCGTCATCCACAACCGAGTGAGGAAGTGCTAGTGAGCTTGATCAGAAAGAGATCTGGCGCGATAACGGTATCACTCACACAAAGGAACAATAGGGTTGTAACGATATACTTCTCGAAGAATGGCATCTACGTAAGGCAGAGTGTGGCGATCGGCAATCGTTGGCAGCCGTTCTCCACCAAGTACGTGATCGATCTCTGCTTGAGCTCTTTCTTGGGCTTCTGGGTTTAAAACCATCATAAGGAAGAACGTCACGATCACTGAATTCGACTGTTTCTCAACA